>PVIC010013663.1:0-37734 GCA_004025085.1 Thryonomys swinderianus
GGTACTCCTGCCTTGTCTAATCATCAGTACTGCCTTGACTATATGTGAGACGTGTGACACTTTTTACCAACAAAACGTAACAGAGGCAAAAAATGTCACTGCTATTGTTGGGTCATAAAAGATAATGATCTCTCTATTGGTAGCAAATTCCTACTGATGAAACACATTTTCACTCGAGAGAATCCCTAATGGCAAAGAACTAAAGATGCTTTGTGTCAGAACCAGAAAACAACTGAGACCCTAAGTCTAACAACTCTTAGGAAGCAAATGGAAACAAATAATAGATAAACTAGATGGTGGATCTGTCTCTACCCTAGAAGATGATATGACAGACCCTTTGTAATACTTCACTGCAGCCTAGTAAGAGACAGAAGTAAAAGACTCCTGAGATCCATGCCCAGATGCCCAACCTGGAGGAACAATGGGATAATTAAGAAATGATTTTAGATCACTAAGTTTTGGAATTTTTGTCACAGATAATTAGTGTTCATTTTACATGAATACATTTGCTTTCCTTTTTGATGAGTGTATGCCAAGTGGAACTCAGCCAGTATCCATCAATTTTAATATGATTAAAGCTTTCTTTTCTGCAGGAAAAAAAAAAGTCTTAATTTGCAATGTTAAAAAGCTCAAAACCTGCCTAAACAGCAGTAGGTTTGGACAGAGCTTTCAAAGTTCTCCAAGACACATGTACAGTGTTTGTGGAAATTCGAAAAGAACTCTGGAAACTAAAATTTGTTTTTTATATAAAATAACTTTAAAAGTTAGAAAAAGTAGTAGGAAATGCCCTAAAATGTGCTGGATTTCCGGTGTATATTCAATATTGTTACAAATAATTTTAAACATTAGTATCTGCACAAAGGAGGCTTCCGACTAACAAACACTCAGCTTAGCTGAGCTCCGTAAAGTTTGTCCGTGTTGGGCTCCCTTTCATTCATGAAACATGCACACAGTATGAAACAACACATGTGTTTGCTCAGAAGCATTGTTATAACTGTCCCTTCCACTGTGCTCATTAACATATGAGCTAATCCACAAAAACAATAAGTAAATGAAAACAGTGTGTAAATTTGATCCAATCTTCACATGTGCTGAATAACAGAACAGTGTTAACAGGTTTAGCTACTGTTAATTTTAATGTTTCAGACAATTGTTTTCTTTTCCCCTGACATATAGAAAATTCATTGTATTTTTAACTTGTTACCAATAAGCGTATTTTCAGTATTCATGTGGTAAAAGCCCTTAGTCTAAGGTACAGAAATAAATTCCCACCATAATCCTATTGAATGCTTCCTCTCAGATTCCTATTTCAGTCACATCTTTCATGACCACTTTCTAGATCCCTCCCTTCTGCTAAGTGGTCTAACTGAAAAAGAAATTTAAGAGTAAAAATGAGGGGCCAGAGATTCAGCTCAGTGATTCCAGCATCTGCCTATTAAGTGCAAGGTCCCTAGTTTGATCCCTGGTAACCACATACAATACCAGGCGTGGTGACTCATGCCCACTGCAAATCATGACTACACACCACAGTGCTGGGCGTGGTGGCTAATACCTATAATTCCAGCACTCAGGAGGCAGAGGCAGGAGGATTGCTGAGTTTAAGGCTACTCTGGGCTACATAGTTCAGGGCCAGATTGAACTAGAAAGCAAGAAAAAAAAAGAATAAAGATGAGGAAACATTTACTAGCATTTAGAAGCCTAGTTATTATAGTCTATCTTTCCTTTGGTGAGGGTAATTGGGTCCTTTGTCAAAAATGAGATGATTTAGTACGTCTGGAAATGTTTCTGAATCTTCTGATCGGTTTCACTGTTCCTTTGGCCTGTTTTTTGCCAGTATCAAGCTACTTTTAACACAGTCGTTTTGTCCTATAGTTTCGAGTTGGGAACTGTGATACCCTTTGACTTATCTTTGTTGCCTAGAATTGCTTTTAGTAAATATTGTAATAAAGTATCATCCAACACAAACCTCTGAGATTCCTCAATATTTCCTGTCCACCACACTCAATACTCTCTTATTTTTACCTTTAATTCATTTTGCAATTCATTTTGGTTTAATGCAAGAGCTAGAATTAAATCTCATGTTTCCTATTTAATGTGATTTTTTTCTAATTATCTACTTCCATCTCTGAAATAGATAGAGCCATGTAACTATAAATCTATTCTCTAAAGAGATCTAAATCTCTATGTAAATATCTAAGTCTAGATATCTATAGAGATAAAAATTATATACACTGTAACATTTGCCAGTTTACCCTTTGGATTAGGTATACTGACTTGTCCATGTTCGGGTTTAACCTTAAGAAATTACTTTCTTTGGGCCAGAGATTTAGCACAGTGGTTCTGGTGCCTGCCTTGCAAGCGCAAAATCCTGAGTTCCATCCCTGGTAACCACATACAATGCTGGGCGTGGTGACTCACACCCATCAGCAATCAATACCACATACCACAGTGCCGGGCGTGGTGGCTCACGCCTGTAATCCCAGCACTCGGGAGGCAGAGGCAGGAGGATTGCTGAGTTGGAGGCTTGCCTGGGCTACATAGTGAGCTCAGGCTAGCCTGAACTACAAAGTGAGACCCTATCTCAAAAAAAAAAATTACTTTCTTCATCCAGTGAGCACATTTCACTTTAGAGATGATTACTCCTTTAACTCATCCTTAACCAGCAATTTCTAGCTTCAAACCTCCTCCCCTCAAGTCTTGTGCACTGCTTCTCGGTAGACATTTTTTTTTTTTTTTTTTGGCTCTCTTAGTCACCACTCAGTATCTATTTGTAGCTGCATTCACTTTTACTTATTTCTTCCCACCTTTGGATATTATTTCCCTCTTATAATTAAAAAATAATTGTATCCTTTAATGTTTTATTTGGTCATTTCCTCATTTGACCTCTTGGATTTTCATAAAAGTGTCCCTTGCTTCTCTTCATCTTTACTATTTTCATTACTAAGACAGCATAGCCAATACCAAAGTTAAATGACATGAGATTTACTGTAGCTTGCTGTCTGTAGAGTCTTCAATTCACAATTGGTGGCTTCAAGGCAGAGTAGTACCACGAAGGAGAAACAGTTCATGGTGCACAGAAGGCAGCAGAGCAGCGAAACAGTGATGACTCTGAAGCCAACAGCTAGGCAGAAGCCTCTTGCTTTTATCCCCTTTCAGGCGACTCATCTTTTGGGTTGTGCTTCTCACACTCAGAGTGGGTCTTCCCATTATCCACACCTGAAACTATGCTTATCCAATTGGTGGACTAATTTAGTAATCTTGTACCCTTAATCCCAGTATCACACATGCTACCAGTGCAGCCACCTCTGAAAAGCCCTACCTATGAGCACACAAGTCTTTGGGCTAACTTCTAGATACACTCTATAATGTACTCATGAACCGCATTGATCATTTTGTCATTATCCAAAACTTCTAACTTTTCCAAGCTCTTTTATTTGCTTATCTTAATAGAGCATGTTTTTAAAAATATTTATTAGCATTTCCTAGATTCATGAAATAAATATATTCCATGATTATGAATGAATATTGCATAACACACTTTTCTCAAGAAACTTAGATTTCTAAAACGTTTTGCAATGAAGTACTTGACAGGGCCAAACTGATTTTGCTGTAAATCACTGGAGAAACTGCCCCTAAGAATGGCAATTCCTATAATGAGTCTTGAAGGATAAAGAAGCAGTGAGTGGCCACACAAACAAAGGAGGGCATAATGTGAAAAGAAAATAGAAAGACCAAGAGAAGTGTATTCAACAACAGTAGATGGTTCAGCATGTCTGGAGCGCATTGGAGATAAGGAAGAAATTGTCCAACTGCAGAACAACAGAGGATTGAGACAGTGAATTCAACTACTGAAATGCCCACCAAGCAGTATGGATGGTGACTCTCTTCCATAAGCTGGAATGTATTCTAGGGACATTTTACAGGTATACTTTATTAATTACCTTATCTTTTAGAAATGACCCTTAGAGATGAAGCAGAAAGTATTGATTAGAGATGAAATAACTTGATCGCAGTGAGGGAGCAGGCTCTTTGCCATGCTATCTAATGGTCCTTTTAAAAGAAGAAATAATGAAGCAAAATTCATAAAATATATAATTATGCTTTTCATTTTTTGTTGTATTATATACTGAAAACAGGGATGGCTTTAAGATCTACATCACTTCTGTAATAAGACACAATGTTAACAAAGGTAAAATCCTAACGGAATGAAAAGTTTCACAAATGTGCCTCATGATTTTGTAATATACAAGAGTCAATCTAACTGCCCATGAATGGATGAATTGATTTAAACATGAGATATGTGTACGCAATTACATGCTATTCAGTCATAAAGAAGAAGAATAACTTCGTCATTTCATAAACTTATGCAGGAATCAAGAGCACATTATGTTGAATGCAAGAGAGCAGATATTACATGACCTTGCTCTTGTGAAATCTGAAAGGTTTATTTTGTCAAAGTGGAAAACAGAACAGAGGTTACCAGAGACTAAGGGAGGGATGGACAGGGAAAGAGAAGATGGTGGTCATGCCCGTAAAGTTCCAGTCAGGAGGAGCAGGTCCTTGTGTTTGGCTATTCAGTGTTGTGAGGGTAGTTAATAACCATGCATTGTATAGATTTAAATAGCTAGAACACACAACTCTAAATGTTCTTTTCACAAATTATAATGAATGTTTGAAGTGATAAACATGGTTTTTAATGTAATTATAACTCAATACATAAGTTTATCAAAATATTACATTGTACCCTGTAAGTATTGTTGCCATAATTAAATTTTTAACTCTAAATATTTTAATATATTAATTTTTTGTTGTTTTTTTTTTGAGACAGGGTTTCACTTTGTAGTTCAGTCTGGTTCTGAGCTCACTATGTAACCCAGGCAAACCTCGGACTCAGCAACCTCCTGTCTCTGCCTCCCGAGTGCTGGGATTACAAGCGTGAGTGACCACACCCTGCATTGTGGTATGTGGTACTGATTGCTCATGGGCTTGAGTCACCATGCCCAGCATTGTATGTGGTTAGTGGGAATCCAATTCAGGACCTTGTGCTTGGGAAGCAGTCGAGGCAAGCGCCAGAACCACTGAGCTAAATCTTGGGTACATACATTAATTTCTTAAGCAAGATACAAACCCAAACAGACATGATTGCTAGTTTCTGTATTACATAACATTGCAACTACATATACACTCTTTTAATGCTAAGTCCTACTGAGAATAAACAAGAGAAACTTAGCTACATTCTCCACAAAAACATGTGCTTTTAGAAAACTATCAAAAATCTAAAATATAACTTACTCATAAATAATTTTTAGGCCTTACTCACCAATCTGAAATGATTTTCTCAAAAAACTGGCCTGTTGTCAGTCCCAGGCTTGGCTTTAAAAATCCACTTTATAATCATCTACCAAGGTTAAAGTTCTAGGAGTACATTTTCCTGAATTCCCTTTTTGGGACACTAGTAAATCTTTCAAGATGATGCAGTAAACACAAAAGTGTGATATCAGTACATTTCTGTGGTAGTCTTTTGGGGACTGAGCAGGAACTGATGTACAGAAGGGAGGTGGTATTGAACAGCTCTTTTATGGTTGATTTATATAGAATTGGTGCTGGAAGATATTCATAAAACACACGATTTCAATTTTAAGTACACTAGCCCTGGAAACAGGTTTAGGACAGGAGGATCTAAATCATGAGCCAGTTGAGAAAGATTCCCTTCCTTTTACAATGAGCTCGTGAAAGAACCCTCTGTGTCTCTCATACTCATGCGATAACTTCAGCATCTCAAACTTTGTGTGGGAAGTACTGAGAAAGAATAAACTGTAGAAATAAAGTAGTCACTGAGCCTGTTACCATCTTTATGTGTGAATGATTGGTGATTCCATTGGTAGCATTACTATATAGCTGATTTTGGAAGATAATTGATTTCAGGGTGATTGCAGGTTATAGGATATTTACTTGGGCAATGACCGGAGGTAACTAGCTTTCATTGCTGAATAATCTTGGGGAGGAATTAGGATTTTAGAATTAGGATTTTATGTCCCTGCACTCTGAAAGGTTGAAGTGGAAGGATCACAAGTTTGATCCCACCCAGGACAGGTTAGCAATTTAGTGAGAACCTGTCTGAAATTATAAAGTAAACCAGGACTGTAAGTGTAGCTTAAAGCAAAAGCCCTTGGTTTGATTCCCAATATTGAAACAAAACAAAACAAAAAAATAGATTACACATTAGGTGTGAGATTCCATCTATTTTTGTTAAATGAGTTGTATTTTAAAAAATACATTAATTAGTTAATGCACACAGGATATTATAAAATAAACTCATAATTACAGAGGTAGACAAATAGTAAACACTTTTACAATCCATCTATTTAAATATTATAATGTGAAAAAGTAAGAAACGACTTGAGTAGAAGCATAATTGTCTTTATATAGAAATTTCTTTAATGGGGAAAAATATCACTGGCAGAACTAGATCTAGGAGGGAAAATAAAGAAAGATTACATTCCTCAGTACAAGAAACAAAATTTTTATCTTCTGTTTCTCTTACAGTATTTTTAAAATGAAAGGCAGAAAAGGAAGGAAAACAGAAGATGCCGTAAGAGCATACTCTGAGAAAGCACAATGAATGAATAAATGCTAGTGAAAAATTGGGGGAGAGAAGGTGTATTTTTATTTTTTGTTTATTTTTATTTTTGGTACCAGGAATCAAACTGAGGGGCTCCTGTTTTCCATGCAGGGCCAGGGCCACTGAGCTACAGCCTCAGCCTAGAAAAAGTTGAGTTTGAAAACAATGAATGCTATTAATCATTACTCAGTAGATTCTATTTGGGGGGATACTGACTGTTTTTATTTCCTAAAATGTTCTAGAGACTACAAAGCAGAAGAAATACCTCATGAAATAGCTTGTGAGATTGTGAGTGAGCAGGACTGAAATGGAAAGAATGGGCAGAAGCCAGAGAGCTGGTTTGTGAAGTGAGAGAATTTGGAGGAAATCGAAGCACTGAGCAATAGTTGATTACAAGAAAAAAGAGCCATAAAAAGAGCTTCCACCTTCCCTGAGGTGGAAGGAGAGGTGTTTAGGGACATATTATCAATGAATTTCTATGCCCTGTAAGATGTTAATTTAGGGCTGCCTCCGCGAATAATTTTAAAAGATTATAGTGATAGCTAGGAGCTAAGATTATTTAAAATGAAAACAAATTTCAAAAAATACAAACAACTGCAGAAGTAACTCCTCATGTGGTGTGTAATGAAAAGACATATTTCCACACATTGATTTGTAAGCTATATAATATACACATGTAAAAAAAATTAAAAGCTACAGAATTTGAATAAATTATTATATAGTCTTTAATAATCATGCTACCATATAAAATATAGTATCTAATATTTCAGTTTCATACATACTCAGTAATAATTTTCCCATGTAATATGTCATTTAGGATGCATGTTTAATGGAAAATGCAAAATAATGAATAATATGTTGAAATCATACATAAGCAATCTATAATATTTGTATGACTTACCATATTTAAATTTATAATGTGATCAAAGAAAATGAAATCTAATATCATAAATTAAAATTAATTAAATAGCATGTATTTAGGCTCTTTGGGAACATATTTTATTGGTCAATATCTTTTTTCAAAAAATCCTTGTAACTAAATGATCTTTTGCTTGCAAGGCAGGTGGTGGCTCCACTCAGCTCAGTTCCTGGCTGGGAATATATTTTGTTGACATCAGGCAATTTGTGAGTCTTCATGGTTTAAGCTTCTGTTCACAGTCAGTGGAACATGTAGCATGTATCTCCCAAAACTCGAACAATGACACAGAACTCAGAAAAATAAAATGTTGATTGTCTTTTAGTTATGACAGGGAGAATGAGAAATAAAGAGGAGAGGGAAGAGAATGATAGAAAGAAAAAGAGAAAAAGAAAAATAAAAGTGAGGGAAATTCTTAATATTGGCTGAATAAGGGAGAGATATAGTCATATTTTTGATATTTAATCAGGCAAACTTTTACCAGTCATTTAAAAGCAACAGCTGTTAGATTCTCTTTTAAATAACCCAAAACAGCCTCATTTGTGAGTCTCTGAGTGGATTTTTATGACAGAAATGACCAATAATAATTCATTTTCCAAATCAAAACAACAATTTTATCTATGCTTTGGAGAAAGACATGAAGGAAAAACCAATGTTGAAGTGTGGCATGTCAAATTCAAAATCAAATGACTAAACAGATTTATTCACAAGGAGAACATTTCTTTCTTTGTACTCATGATGTTCTTGTACCACAAGAACATGGTCTTCTCTCTGTGCCAAATTATTGGATGACTTGAATCTCTGCATAGAGTCCATCCTCATGAGTTCTGGTCCATCCTTCACTCCTTCCTGGGACCAAGGTCCCTGGATGAGGGCAGGCATGTGGCTCTCTGGTATTCAGAGCACTTTGAAAAAAAGACAGGGATTCAACTGGTCATTGACTACAGTGTGATGTATATTAGGCATGTTTAAATTAAATTAAATTTCAAAGGAAGAATTTGTTATGCATTAGTAGAATATTAGCCCCAAAATTGTGCAAAGTGAACAAATGTATGCCTCTGTGTTCTTATTTACTTTTTCTCTGCTAAAAGTAAAAGAAAATATAGCCAACTGAATTAAGGGATAACTATTAAGTTTTTAAAACACAATTAATACAATTTATTTCTCCAGGACAATACTAAAGCAAAGAATTCAGGAGCAATAAAATGTACTTGAGTTAATAAATGGAGAGATCATCTATAGTTATTTTAGCTGGGGATAAAATAGTTACATATATATCTGCTTCAATAATAACTGTGAAGAATTATTAGCTATATATGTTTATAATCATCTTATTTTTGTAAGTAAATAAATTCTTATAAACTATGAGCAAAGCTCTTTTGACATTATAAACAAAATTAAGCATGTTTTATTGAATAGTTTTCTATGGGATCATGGAATTGTTCCTATCTTAATGTAAGTTTTATAACGATTGCTTAGACTCACAGTGTAACACACTGAAAAGAATTATGATCACTTTAAGCCTGGGCTGCATCCATCAAATGGTAACCCGGGGGGTGGAAGGTCTTATATCCCATTTCCAATCCTTTGAACCATCTACTGAGCTAATGCATTTTTCTATTTAAAATGTCCCAAAAGATATAAGATGCCCTTGTGCTTGTAGTATTTTAAAATTTTATTTTAAAGAATCAAATAAATTTGCTCGGTGAGCAGGTTTTTAAATTTGGCTCAAGGCCTCTGATTCAGGGAACAAGCAATCTCTTTGCTACTCCTTTCTCCTGGACAGAAGTTCCCTTTAAACCTCTGCTTTCTGGCCTAATACAAATCAATGAACTTGAGACCCAATATACCATGCTTTAAAAATCCATTTAGAAAACAATTGCTCCATTCAAAGTTCATCTTCTTCCTTTATCAGAAATTGCTGGAAATTTAATTTTGAAACAGACATTTCATTTCTTGTCTTGGAATAGATTGAGTTAAATGTAAAGTCAATGATTAGATAAATGCAATGTCTTGGGTTAATGCCATGATGGGATATTCAGTGGTGTGGTCAGTACTGACAGATGTTTTGTAGAATTACTCAACTGTGTAATGGGATAAATTCCTTTGACTCTATTTAAGATACTGCGTGTCTCTTCTCAATTAATATTACCCGAAGTACTTTGGCCTGGATACAAAAAGCATGAGAAATTAGTGCTGAGTGCACAAGAGCATCTCCTTCCCTCTGTGTACAGATTCTCCTTTGCACAATAAACTTTGTCTACCCACAGTGTACTCACTGAGCTGCATTACATGCTGTAAATAACTACAAAGGTGATTTCTCCTTCAGAAATCACCTTTATGATGTTTTAAATAGGATACTGTGCTATGTAATCTCTTATAACACAGTTAAGGATTAAATCTGAAGTAAAGACGTGCACGTGTGCACACACACACACATACGTGCACGCACATGCAAGTGCAAACAGTCCACCAAAAGATTGCTTTATTAAGATGTCTTTATTGCCGGGCATGGTGGCTCATGCCTGTAATCCCAGCACTCGGGAGGCAGAGACAGGAGGATTGCTGAGTTCCAGGCTTGCCTGGGCTATATAGTGAGCTCAGAGCCAGCCTGAACTACAAAGCGAGGCCCTGTCTCAAAAAAAAAAAGAAAGTCTTTAAGGGCAGAGAAATATATTTCTCTTGTCTATTTCCTGCTATAGAGGCATACTTCAGTCAGTATGAAAAGGAGGAAAGGGAAGAGATGGTTTAAGGACTATTAACAAATGTATATAGTCCCTTTAGAAAAGAGTTTTGAAAACATTGAAACTTCTTGATCTTTGGCACATTGGTACCCAGGTTATGTAACACAGGAAGGACTCTCATAATGATAAGTACCTTCCTTCCTGGCTCTTCTTGAGGGTTCTTGTTCAGTGAGTACATTTACCTTTCACATTCTTCCTATGATTACTGGGACAATATCCAGTGCTCAAGATTGTCAATTTCTGCAATGTATCTCTGTAGAATTAAAGTCTTCAATGTCATCTAAACATCTAATATTATTTTCAATACACCAGCACACTCTGTTTTCGATTGTCCTCTGATCCAACATAAACCATTCTTTATTAAGAAAGATTTCTACTATCTACTGTTGAAATAATATAGGAGCCCTCTTTGAAAACATCTAAAATAATGTTATCACTGACCATTTTTAGTATCACCTCTATCGAGATTATGAAATACTCTGTCTTGTCTCATTTTATGAAAGGCATATTGATCTATTTCCAGAGGTATATATTATCATAATTTAGAAGTACATATCATTTTAATCAGTTGACTATTGCGGTGTTTGTTTGTTTTCTGTTGGGGAAGGAGACTGGGAACACAATCCTGACAGACAACTGTATTACCAATGGATGGCTGGTAGCAGGCAAACATCTGGTGGCTGACAGCCCATCGTGATGAGATGGCTATCAGTTAAGTAACTGACAGGACCACTGCCCTTTGGCAAATAGTGAAGTTTACTGGAATGATATAGGTTTATATAATTACATGTGGAGGTTGTGAGCATAATAGCTACCACTAGAAAAAGAAGAGGGAAAGTTACATAAATCTATGTAAACATTCTAAGCAGAGAATACAAAAATATTCTGTGAACAGGTATTCAGAGGAAAGAGAGCACCATGACTTGCACATCTCTGCAGGGCACTTTTGGCTGAGGACCCGATATTCCTAGGTCCAGTGTACAGCAGCCATGAGTCCTCAAGTGAGCCTAATACTGTTGTTATTTAAAATACCCAACAGTGTTCATAAAATAAAGACATCTCTAAAAGATACAGGTTTAAACTGGGTGTGGTGGCTCATGTCTTTAATCCCAGCACTCAGGAGGAATAGGCAGGAGGATCACTGTGTGTTAGAGTCTGGCCTGGTCTCCATGGTAGTTCAGGGCCACCCTGAACTACAAAGTGAGACACTGTCTCAAAAAAAAAATATATATATATATATTTATGATATATGTTTTATTACATATATTTTATAATATATAGTTCATATATATGTGTATATATGTGTATATACATATATGTATACATGTATATATATGTATGTATATATATATAGATATATATGAGCAAAACCCTAATATAAAAATATGAAAAATTTAATGTTTCTGCATGTTGCAAAGCAGGATGATGATGATGATACCTTATTGGGTGTGGTCAGAATCTCACACTGAATATCGTCACAGTGGACAGATGGGACAGAAGGAGATGTCAGTCACAGGATCAGAAAGAAATCAAAACAACAAAGAGAAGCTGGCTCGCTCCTTTCCAATGAACCTCTTTCAAAAACTAACATACATACTTGTGAGGCCAGCAGGAGTCTTTGCAAGGCTGCTGTCTCCAGTGACCGAAGTACCTCTCCTCTAGACTCCTTGTAAGGTCACATTGTCTCTCAAGAGTAGACACCGTGCTTCTCTGGGGGAAAACTATATCCAAGTCATCATAAATACCCTTAGAAACTTGTAATTTCCAAATCACTACTGATAAGTGGAAAGTTTTCCTTCAAAAATACTTTAGATTTAAATTTTTAAATGTGTTGCTGAAATTCTTTAATCACACAACATTATATTTTGCTGTTTTCTCTTTGCCCTGAAATTTTTCTTCCTGATATTTTAAAATTGGTAGAAGATGAATCTTCTTTGGGGTCTTTTTATTTAGACTGTCACTTAGTGGATGACTTTCCAGTATGAAGTCATGTTTATTAATTATTATTTTTTAATTCTAAGAAATCTCATAAAGTAGTTCCAGGCAGTTTTTCTCCCAGTTTACTTTCTTCAATATTCTACCACTTCTATTAATAAAATAGTCAAATGTAAAACTTTATTTTAATTACTTTCTCCCTGCTTTTAAAATAGTCCCTACTTTCTCATTGAATTCTATTAAATTAAGAAAAATAGACTCCACCTGTATTATTTGAGGGCCAGTGAACATTTTCTATCTTTCCAAAAGTACACAAGTTATAGAATATTTGGAATTTTTGTTTGTTTTCTTCTCTTCCTTAAATACTCTCAGTGTAACAATTTTTGTTTTGTTTGTTTTTCTGGTTGAAATCTCTACTAACTTTGTCAGAAAATTTCATAGGGTAAGAAACTTTTGTAGGGACAAAAATCGTAATACTTGGGGGTCAACTATTTATAAAACACCATATGAAATAGCATCCATGAGATAAGGAATCTGTGTGTGCGGAGAGGCCAGCCGACAGCATCGTAGTCCTCCGCATACAGGATGGAGTCAGTTCCTCACCATCTCTAAGCACAGGGTCTCCGAGAACCAGGCAGCACCAAATGGACTCATCTCGGTAAATAACCAGCACCTATCACAGTCTTGTAGGGTCTACCCTAAACACACTATTCACTAAATCTCTCTGCAACCAAAAAAATAAAATAAAATAAAATAAAAAAATTTAAAAATGCCCACAAGCTGCTACAAATCACTGGAAACTCGCATCAGACCAATATTTCAGAAGTAATGCTATTAGTTGATATGATTCACATTTTGACTAGAAGCCTACACTGTGATAGTATATCTCTTCAGAAAATAGGTCAGGCTATTTTCATAAATGAAAAATTAATCTTCTGAGCGGAGGCTTTTCTTATATAAAAGTGTGAAAACAAAAAATTGTCATCGAAATTCTAAATACATGGCTTTTGCTTGCCATCTGGCAGACTTTCCCTCAAATATCCGTGATTATGCAATTTTGTTGGAGAAATCCAAATGGAAACTTGAAAACTTTTTTTTTTTTTTTATTTAAGGCTACTCAAGGTCTCTTAGAGTAGGTTATTCCAACCTCCTTCTGGGATATAATACATTACATTTTTTGTTTTCATTAAAAGATAAGGAAAAAGGCTTTGAAATTCTCACAATTCTCACAATGTACAGGTTTTTACTTTATCAGATTGTTTTCAGTTGCTCATTATTGTTTTGTGTAAATTTTAAACAAATATGGGTCCTTATAGTTAATTTATGTATATCAAATACCTCCAGTTTTTGTTAAAGACTAGAAAATGTATAAGTTTTGTTCTGTGAGACACATTGGGTACTGAATTGTACAAAAACAGCTGTAATGACTACATGAAGAATCAGGTGTGGTTATGTTCCAGCAATTCTTCATTTGCAAGACTGTCTGGGTTGGTAAGCCTGGCCAAGACCACTTAGTTTTCTGACTCCTGAATTCTAATGCATGGTGAAACAAACATACATGGAATATCAAAGGAAAGTTGTTTTTAGGTATACTACTCAATATCAGACTTTTACCTAAATGATTCTCTACCACATTCTGTGGATCTTGGCTCTTATATATGTTCAACATATCTGGGATTCTGAAAAGAAATTTGTTAGCATCTTAGAAGTTTATGTTGGTAGGAATACTCAAAATTTCTAATAGTTTTATGGTCTTGCTAAGTCAGTAACATCTCATATACTTTCAGTCTTTCTGAAAAGAAAAAAAAAGAAAAATGTCTTTTTAAAGATGTATTATGTCTTTCCTCTCCCCTTTGAATTTTGACTTTGGTCTTATCTACATTTTATAAGAATATCAGAAGGATAAGTAAAAATGTGTCTTTATTCCTTTTCTGCCAAATGCTGATTTTCTCTTTTAAGGTCGGAATTTCTACTGCTTTACCTCTTTAATTTCTGGAATATATTTTAGCATAGTTCTAACTACTTAAGGGCAACATGGTGACCTCTTTCAGTCTGACCCCTTCTTCCTGTTGCTGATAGCTTCTTTGAAAACAGAGAGAGCAAGACACCGTCAAGGTATTTATTTGTGATGTAACTGAAAAATGAATAAAGATTTTGCCTCTATAAAAGAAACATACCAGAATCTGTCTTCTTTATAAAGGAATAAACTTAGTAAATATAAAACTCACCAGGTCTGCAACATACAGATTTTTTTCTATCTAGTTGCAAAAAGATAAATTAATATGGCCATAAAATATTTTGAAGAGGTAAAAGTTAATAAGAAAATTTGTTTTGGGCTAAAGATTTAGCTCAGTGTTCTTACCTGCCTTGCAAACTCAAGGTTCCTGGTTCGATCCCTCGTAACCATGTATAACAATACCAGGCATGGTGACTCATGGCCACAAACAATCAGTAGCACACACCACAGTGCTGGGCATGGTGGCTCACACCTGTAATCCCAGCACTTGAGAGGCAGAGGCAGGAGGATTGCTGAGTTCGAGGCTTGCCTGGGCTACATAGTGAGCTCAGGGCCAGCCTGAACTACAAAGTGAGACCCTGTCTCAAAAAAAAAAAAATACATCAATTTAAATTTAAATTCATCTTAAGAGAAATAAGATAAATTAGTCTGAATCAAGTTCAGTCAAACATATTCCCCATCTGTTATGGTACACACTATAGTGGCATGACAGGATTAGCTGCATTTTATTCATTTTATTTAGTTTTATGGGATAAGAAATAACATGTTTCATTTCAGAGGGGTTTATGATCTGAGGGGACTTTTCCATAACAGCCAGCTGGAGGGACTGATAACTCCCTGAACTCATCACCCATAATCCACCTGTGCAAGGACAAGTTTTTCTCCATGGTAATATTTCTAGTATTCTGCTAGAAGCTAGTACACTCTCAGTTGACTGAGAAATGCTGAGATGTAACTAATTTTGTCATGTAAATATTTGAGTAGATACCCTATGACTGAAATTATTCAAGTTTTGTCTTGCCACCACAGACATACAATGAGAGGTGGTGATAATAAACAAGACGTTAGACTGTATTCCTATTCTTTTGGGGAAAAATATCAGGCCAGATAAATGTCCAATTGTAAATATTCCTAACAAATATGTCCATTATATTTTCCTTTTTAAATAGAACTAGGTCTGATAATAGGCAGAAAATCATACTATATCATAAAGTATTTCTACCATTCAAGCGCATGATCATGCAGAAAATATATTGAGGGAGGTGGCTTTAGAGCCTTAAGTTTCAGAGATTTTGCCAGAATGTACAGGGTAGACTATTAGGCAGAAACTGCTGACTCTAAGGAATAGTGGGCTGATGTATTTAAGGATTTATTAAAATAGTTACTCCAAGTGGAATGGTGTTCTCCAAACTGAGGTCTATGCTCAGTCTGCAGCCAATAAGCTGTTTTTCTTCTCCTATATATGGAACATGAGTCCAAGAATCAAAGATGAATGTACAAATGGCTATGTATTGGTTTTAAATACTTTGTAACACTATATCACTTCTCATCTCTGTAATTAAATATGGTTGGTTTACAATGTTAATCTTTGAATCATAATATTTGGAGTGATGGTTCACATATAGTAAATACCACCACTTCTTGGAAGAGGGGTGACTTCATAGATCATTTTCTTCTCATAATCACTTCATTGCTTAGCCCCACTAACTATATTTAATGAACACCTGGCTGTGTTGTCAGTTTTGTAAATAAACCTTCCTGAAGTGAACAGCATTTCAGGAAAATTGTTGGTGAACACCAAGAGCAAAATGAGCTTTATTTAAAATCATATAGAGTCCCTTGGGTCTCTTAGTAGTACCACAGTCACAGCTCAGAGTTCATTGACAACCACAGCTACTTTGTATTGGTACAGTCAGCCATATCTCGCTCACTATTTTTTTTTTTTGAGACAGTGTCTCGCTTTGTAGTTCAGGCTGGCCCTGAGCTCACTATGGAGCCCAGGCAAGCCTGGAACTCAGCAATCCTCCTGTCTCTGCCTCCTGAGTGCTGAGATTACAGGTGTGAGCCACCACGCCCTGCACTGTGGTATGTGGTACTGATTGCTGGTGGGCATGAGTCACCATGCCCAGCATTGTATGTGGTTAGCAGGATCAAACTCAGGACCTTGCACTTGCGAGGCAGGTGCCAGAACCACTGAGCTAAATTTCCGGCCTCTCAGTCACTTTTGAATGAAAGTTTTGAGTGTGTAAAATAAGGAACACAATTAGGTTTGGAAAAAAGTAAAACATAACTGGTGAAAAGAGGGAGCAAAAGCATTAGCTCTGCCTTTATGATCATGTGCAGAAATGAGTATGTGTGATAGCTACTTTATACAGAAAAATATTCTCATGTACAAATAAGTGCTCTCATATATAGATATATTTTTATCCTGTAGTAAATATAATTTTCCTCTCATATCTTTACTTTCTATTTTGGAGGAAGATAGGTGACAGTAATTGATTTATCCTGAAAATGTAATCTTTAAGTTTTTGGAGCACATGAAAAAAAATCAAGATTGAATAGAAAATATTTTTTAAAATCACATGGAAATGCATATATTAACATATGGGACTTTAGGATCATCAAGGGTAGGAATGTATTTGTTACCTCGGTTACAAGCTAAGAATGGTTACATCATGAAAGCTAAGGATGTTGATGGGACCACTTGAGATATATGTAGGGCTAGAAAGGACAATAGAAATGCTTCTACCAAGGTGATCTACAGAGCCTAGTTTTACTTTATAAGTTCAACAGCCTTTTTACCCTTTTCAGTATTCTCCATGTTATCACAAGAACTTAAATTGAGAACTATATTATCGTAATCATTAAAAGCAGAATCTATGTTAGATTCATTCAAGTATTCTGTTAAGATTGGAAGTCAGGGGCCGGAGATTTAGCTCAGGGGTTCCAGCGCCTGCCTTGCAAGTGCAAGGTCCTGAGTTCGATCCCCAGTAACCACATACAATGCTGGACGTAGAGACTCACACCCACCAGCAATCAGCACCACATACCACAGTGCCGGGCGTGGTGGCTCAAGCCTATAATCCTAGCACTCGGGAGGCAGAGACAGGAGGATTGCTGAGTTTGAGGCTTGCCTGGGCTACATAGTGAGCACTCAGGGCCAGCCTGAATGACAAAGCGAGACCCTGTCACACAGACACACACACACACACATGCCCACACACACACACACACACACACACACACACACACAAAAGTCAGAAAAGAAACAGAACCTTCCTAGTGTACCAATAGCAGTAGCAGCCATGCTATGTCCAGTGCTAAACAGTTTAGCAACATGAGCTTCCTGGAAAATCTGTCTTGGTTCTGTACATGGCACTGAACTCATAGCTGGTTTTTCTGCTCTTATAAAACTGTAACCTTATCCAAACTATTTGCATCAACCTTTCAGATCATCAAACTTCTTGCACTCTCACATTTTTGGAATCATCTAACTTTCATAACTCAGTTTTGTTCTACATGAAAAGCAGCATGGTTTATCTTTTCCTGAGAGAATTTAATTAATACAACTAGTGCATATTTCCTTTTAATAAATAGTGATAAATTCATGGCATTATTATTCTTTGCATTAGATACCAAGATTTTCCACATGATTTTTTTTTTTTTTGAGATTTTTTTTTTTTCGCTTTGTCATTCAGGCTGGCCCTGAGCTCACTATGTAGCCCAGGCAAGCCTCGAACTCAGCAATCCTCCTGCCTCTGCCTCCCGAGAGCTGGGTTTACAGGCATGAGCCACCCCACCTGGCCCACGTGAAAATTTTTGCTCACATTTTTTAAAGTACCAGATTTCTTTGCTATTTTATACTTAATTTAATTGAATTCATCGTAATCACACTTTAAATTTTGTGTGTGTTATCTAAATAAGTAATCAAGATTTAAATAAGTCATCTATAGTCTGGTAAGGAAAACACTGCTTTATCAGAACTCTCCTAAAATAGAATAATGTAAAATAATACGAGCCTTTAAATTTCTTGGTATTTAATTTAAGCAGGCCCTCATCATTAATTATTGATGTGCTATGAATATAAAATTAAATTACAGTGATGTATGAGAAGAAAGCCTAGGTACTGAGGCTGTTAAGAAGATGAAAACAAAACAAAACACACACATGGAAGTGAACCCAGGGACACCCTGAACTACAAAGTGAGACCCTGTTTCAACAACAACAACAACAAAAGATGAAGAGAGTGTAGTAGTGATACAGATGGTTTAGTCCATTTAAACCTTACCGCAGAATGAGGAATTAATTACATATTAGAGTAAATAGACTCTCAGTGGAAGGACACCATGAGAAATTCGCATTAAAGTAAGTAGAAAAGAAACTAGGCATTTTGACTACCAGAATCATGGTACTGTGGAATGCTGGGAGACAATGCTGGACCAAAGTCAATAGAGATTTCCTGCTATTTGAAGCTACTGGATTTTGTCTTATTGACAAAAGTGAATAGATTGATAACAGAATACGTGTATTTAATACTCAGGCATAAATGAAGCCCTGTCATTACAGGTTTTACTCTAAGGATCTCACAAAATTATATCGTGTCTCTGTGTGTTCATATGTTTATTTAAAGAAATCTCTAGCTCCAGGATATTTTTATTAGTACTTAAAATATTGTAGATTAGTCTATCAAAAGAAAAAGGGCCTTTCCCATAATTGTACTATAAATTAAGAACTCATGGTAGCTGTGAAATTTGATGGGAACACTTAGATCTTTTATTGGCCAAATTTCAGTTCCATTTTAAGTGTTTGCTTTTGATAGTCCTTCAGCAGGCACAGCAAACATTCAGCTGGGAGAAAGTTCTAATGTGAAAGCACTCAGGGTACAAAATTATGTTTTCAAACACTCAGTCTAATTTGATAATATATAAAGTAACTGTCAAGATGTTATCTATGAGCTACTTATATGCCATAATCAATAAATGTTATTCCTTGACAGTTCTTTCTTGAATCATGCAGATAAAATAACGTATTGTCTGCAAAAGCTCTAGAAGGTTGCCATACTTTGGTTGCTCAATGTTCTCCAAAGGCCAGGTGTGAAAAACTTGGTTGTAGGGTGGTGAGATGGGCAGTTGTGACAACTCTGTCAACTGTGGTAGAGAAGGAGCTCATTTAATCATTGGGAATAAGTCCTCAAAGAGTTATGGAACTATAGACTCTTCCCCGTTCTTTTTTGCTTCCTGACTTTGATGTAAAGGAATTTGTTCCAGCACCTGCTCCTGCCATTATGCACAGGCCCACTGAAATAAGGCAATCGATCACAGACTGGCACTTCCAAAACTGTGATCAGATTAACAAGTGTCACGACTAGTCCCAAATAAAGTTCTACATTACAGTTTATCAAAAATCCCCAGTTAGGGGCCGGAGGGTTAGCTCAGTGGTTCCGGCGCCAGCTTTGCAAGCACAAGGACCTGAGTTCGATCCCGCATACCACACTGCCGGACGTGGTGGCTCACGCCTGTCATCCCAGCACTCGGGAGGCAGAGACGGGAGGATTGCTGAGTTCGTGGCGGCTTGCCTGGGCACCATAGTGAGCTCAGCCAGCCTGAACTACAAAGCGAGACCCTGTCTCCAAAAAGCAAAAAAAAAAAAAAAAAAAAAAAAAAAAAAAAAAAAAAAAAAAAAAAAAAAAAAAAAAAAAAAAAATCCCCAGTTACAGCTAGATGTGCTGGTGCATACCTATAATCCCATCATTTAGAAGGCTGAGACAGAAAGACTCATGAGTTTGAGTCCAGCTAGTGCTATATAGTAAGTTCAATGCCAGCCTGGAGCACACAGTGAAACCTTGTTTCAAAAGAACCCCCTCCCCCAAAAAAGCTCAGTTGTTTGTAAAATTACCTATAAAATCTATACATAATCAATTCAGAATATTTAATTTATCCACAGCTTAGTAAAACTGTATGCTTCTAGCAAACCATGCATAAAATGGAATTTGCACAAAGTCATATTGATCATATTTTCCTTTATGCTTTACTTATTTTTCTATAATCATCATATGTAAACCATTACAGTCAGTCTATTTATTTGGACAGCAAGCTCAGGGTATTAGCAGAAAGCAACAGGAAGCAACTGACAACTAACATCCTGTGTGAGAGGTTGTTAATTACAGTAGATATGCAAGCATGCTCACACTATTCCAAGAATCCTGTGTCACACTTTCCTTTAACCTAAATATCCATTTACCAACTAGAAAAATAATTGCATTTTGTAGATTGAGACTGAAAGTTAATAATGCACATAAAAATATTTCCTAAATAACATATAAATCTTCCATTTGCAAACAAAGCCAACAATTTTGGACATTATCCTTTTAGTTTTCATTTGTAATTTGTAGTTCTGTCAAGGACATTAAGATGAATATTTAATATCAGACTTTCTAGTGAAGTAAGGTAGTATCAAGAACACTGTTACATTAAGAGAAGTATTTTTAAAATTAAATTTCCTAAACTCTTTCTTGGCAAGACCCTAGCTTTTTTTGGAAGCATGAAATAATAGTTACATATCAGCATAAGAGTAAAAACAAATGCAAAAAGGAAGGTCTTCTTAGAGAAGAATCAATAGAAATGGGGTAATTGGATAAAATCCACAGGTATGGACTGTCAGTTCTTGGGGAGATTTCCCTTGGTCATCATCAAATAAATTTATGTCCAGCAGTGAAAATAGACATTATAAAAACTTATTTCAAAATGAAGATTTTATTCTGAGACTCTAAGAAAAACTTTCATTATGTATCCTCTATATACATTAAAATACATGGATAAAACTCAAAATATATTAAATAATCCAGTTACATGCCATAACTATAATGCATAACTTTGAGTTATTAATTAAATGAGGGGTCAAACCGATTTTGAAGACAAGAAAAATAATATTTAAGACTTATGTTTACCATGAAGTAGTAGTATTGTTTCCATAGACTTTCAAAATATTTGCTTGTCCAGCCCTGTTAAACTACTTCCTCGATTTTGTATATATTTGATCCTGTTGTAGCTTACAGTTTATATTAGCACATTGAATGAATTTCTCTAATTAGATATATGTTATCAAAATAAATTCATTAGGAAATGTATACTTCTCAGTGAGATAAAATGCAAGATTCTATTCATTTTACAAAAATATTTCTCTATTCTGGCTGTTACTCAGAGCCATCTGAATTTCTCAAGATGTATAAGACAACATTGGAGGTATGTTATGCATAATTAAGTGCCCACTTTTATTATGTTTTGGATATCTTGAATCTTTTTTGTTGAGATCCTAAGGAGATCATTCTATAAAAGAACACCAATGCCTTTTCTAATAAGTGATCAACCTCATTATGTTCTTTCTCTCATGTTCAGAGTGAAGGACTGCTGAATGTTGCCCCTTTCTTGATTATGTTGTGTGGGAGAGAAGATAAGGCGACGCAACCAGAACCCTCATGGCAAGCCCCACTTCCCCCTGTGTCTCACAGCAAAAGAATTAACAACCAACAAACAACAAAATCGGAACCTTGAGGAAAAGGCTGATCTTAAGGTAGTCTCTTGCTACTCAGAGCAGCGGCAGCAAAAGGCCAAATACCACACAAGCAGAAAGACCCCCAATGACCTAAACTCACCACATCTTTATTTGGCACAAAGACTTCACACCCAAAATCCTAGCATGCATAAAACAGGGTGGTTATCCACAATAATCCTGGTGGTTGAAGATCCCATCGGGCAGGGCAGACTTCCTTAAATTTTAAAACTAATAATACTACTGCAGTAATCCTGTAGTTTAAAATGACACAGGGCAGGGCAGATGTCTGCAGTAATCTCAGTAGTTGATCCTGCAGACACCATAAATCCAAGTAAGTCATAAATCCGAGTTAAGTCATCCATAGCGCCTAACATTTTACCTTGAAATATATATGATAAAAAAAAACTGTGTCATAAACTGTAACACATACATACAATTAATATCATTAAGCACCTAAATACATACATTTTATTATCATTAAAATCAGTCAATGTGCAAAAACGTTAGTAACTCATTACAGTCTGATTCTTAAAATGCTATTTGAATATTTGTGAAGGGACAAGAAAAGCAGAATATAGTGAAAGAAAAGTAATAGTTCTGGTGCCGTTTCATTGTGTTAGAGACTTTCATATGGAAAAACTAAAATGTAATAAAAATGGAAATTTTGTAAAATATAATTGAAGAAATTATAGTCAAGGTATTAAAAAGTTTGACAGATAAAACTGTAATACATAATAATAATGCATGCATTTAATATCACCATAATTTTGTTCAAATATTCTCCATTATGTAGAAACTAATTTAAGTTGAATTTCTAGGTTTGTATCATTGTACATAAGTTATTTAAGACTATCACTGGAGTTATATGGAAATGAAATTTCCTCTCTTTGTACATTCTTCATTTTGCTTATCAATTTCTGTGAGTCCTGAGCTCTTATGTATATATTTACTGAAAGCAAGGTCATGCATACACCATTCAGTGTTAAATCCCTGGGCATAATACAATGTCTAGAATCAAGAGTACACTTAATATAGATGGCTCAATTGGCAAATCCAATTTAGAACTAAGTTCTTTTTGTATCATGGATATAGGGGTTCCAGAGGTGCAATTGGTTAGTGCATGGTAATTATATATCAAGGATATATTTGTAAGTTAATATAGAACTGCTAAAATTTACATTACATGGCATGTCCATTTTATATCATATATACAGAATTTAATTCCCTTTTAGAGTCTGCAAAGTACCTACTAACATATGCTCTTTCTACAAATCATATTAGCTTGGTCACTTTGAAGAATTCAGTTAAGTGAATTTAAATATATAGTGCAGTTGTCAGTTAAATATGTGGACTTTTTGTCACTTTTAGGTCCACAAAAAAACGGAGAAGAAGGTGCAGATTATTCCTATGAGCCCAGGATATCCAAATCCTTAGTTTCTCTTTGTCTATATCTGCTAGTAGTCTGGTGCTTTTTACATTTCATTACCTTATACTGACTCATCATCATTTTGTAAATTACATATTTACAATAGGATCACATTAGAATTCATTTTAGAGGGTACACTTTGGATGGATTTGGAACAATGTACAGTATTATGTATCTGTCACTGGAGTGATGGAGTATTTTCAGTGCCACAGAACCTCTCTATGCATTACTCATTCATGCTTTATCCACTGTCCCTTGCAAACGCTAATATCTGATGCTAATATCCAGTTTTCTATTGGATCCATATTTTTGCTTTCTACTGAATATCTTCTATTTAGAATCATAGATTATGTAGTCAGCTTAGATTTGCTACAATTGTTTGATGATATGTACTTAAAGTTTCTCCCTATCTTTCCATAAATTCTGTTCTACACCAAATAATATTACATTTTCTGAATATATTATTTAAGTCTTCACTTGCTCAAAGACATCTTTGCTGGTTCTAACTTTTCTGAATTACAAATAAGGTTTCTATAAATGTATATGTGTAGAATTTTTGTGTACATGCACTTTCAACTTCTTTTGTTAACAATAGAGAACACATTTCCTGGGACATGTCCTAAACACGGGTATGTTTGATTTCATAAGACACTGCCCAAGTTTTTCCAAACTATCCAAATGGGCATTCTCACCACTAGTGAATGATAATTCCTTCTTCTCCATATGGACAGGAACATTTAATGTTTTTAGAATTTTTAGATTTTGCCTGTTCTATTTGATATTTATTAAGATACCACTATATAATTTGCAGTTTCCTGCTGTATATAATGCAAACAATTTTGTTTTGTGTCAGTTTCTATCTGGATATCTTCTTTAGAAAATTATAAAATTATCTGTCCAGGTATTTTGCCAATTTCATGACAGTTATTTGTTTCTTTCTTGAGCTTCAAGAGCTCTTTGTATATTTTTGTTAAAAAATCCCACCTAATGTATTTCCTGAAAATACTCTCTCCCCTCTATAGTTTGTCATCTCATTCTCTTGGTATTATCTTTTGGAAATCAATAATGGAATATTTAATTAAAACGTTTGGGAATTGAACCATTTATGAAATGAAATTTATGAATTACTACTTTCATGACTTTGTTTCTATATCTGAAAACTCATTGTGACATCCACAATTACATACTTTTTCTCCTGTGTTATTTTCTATTTTTCTAAACTTTTGCATTTTAAAGTGTGTGATATTTTTGAATTAGTTCTTTATTAAATTTGAAGGGACAAAGAAGTAAAGGAAGCTAAGAAACATAGGAAGAAATGTTTAACATTGCTGGTTGACAGATGCAGAAGAAACACTGAAATTCCATCTCACTCCAAAGAAGGGCTGCTATTATGAAAAATCAACAACAAATCCTGGCTACGGGAAAACAGGAACCCTTCTCCACTATTTGCTATTACCTGCTAGGTATATACACAAAAGAAATGAAAGAATCATACCAGGGTGATATATGTGCACCCATGTTTATAACAGCTCAGTTTTAAATACCTAAATTGTGGAAACAGCCCAAATGCCCATCAATAGGAGACTGGATAAAGAAGACATGTGTGTGTGTGTGTGTGTGTGTTTTAAATAAATAAATGAAATAGAGTATTGTTTGGCAATGAAGAATAACAAATTAGAGTCCTTTATACGCAAATAGATGTACCTTGAGGACATAGTCATAAATGAAATAAATAGGACACAGCTGTGTAAATACTGTATCTTTTCTCCACCATGAAAAACTGAAAGTTTAAAAGAATGCCAAATTGTATCATAGGTAATGTAAAATAGAAGAAAGTGTACAAAGGGGAAATGATAGAAAGGAGAAAGTAAAGAAGAGAAATAAAAAATTGTATGAATATAATACCTTTTCTTTGGTATGAAAAACTGAAGTTGTAAATGAGCTCTAGAATGCAGGATAGATATTATGAAGTGGTAAATATTGAAAGGGGAATTGGGTTTAGAGGTAAGTAATCAGGGCCAAGAAAAAAATTGATGGTAAAAAAATGGAAACAAAGCTCATGCAAATAGGGTCAGGGGATTATAGGGTGTGTAAAGGAAGGAGAAAAACAAGAATTAAATCATTTCATACACTGGTACAAATTCTAAAATGTTGAAGGTAATCATGATGTGTGTATTTAATGTATCAATAAATAAATTTTATGAAAGGAAAGTTTATGTATATAGAGGGTGGAGGTTGTAGGGAGGGCAGGAGAAAGGGGAAAGATAAGAATAAAGATGTATTCTGTACAGGTATAAATTTTCTATGTTGAAAGTAAATTTATATATATACATATATAATGTATTAAAGTAAGAAAGGAAAAACATGATTAAAAATTTAATTCTTCATAAAGATGAAATACACTACACACACACACACACACACACACACATGATTTACACTGAGAGCATATTCAAAATCTCCACTCCCCACCAGACTGGAAGATCCCGTGTTACAGACGAGAATCAAACCTTATTTGTGCTTCCAATGGACTCTAGAACTAAAAAGAGTTGTTTATTTCCCTTCCCCAAGGACAGTGAAGCTCCGATAATATATTCTTCTCATAGCAGGACATATTCCAAGCAAAATGTCCTGGCCAACTTGAATATGGTTGCTTTGCCCTTCTACCTATCGATAACAGGTTCTACTCTGACATGTGCTTGGTAAACTGGTCCAGACCACGGAGTTTCTAAGGCTCAGAATTATCCACATTGAGCTTCTCGCAGTTCATCAGTTCTAATCAGATTTTCTCCTCGATACAGCTACTGGCTCATGTGGTGGCTTCTCTGTGTGACATCACTCTGATTCACCAACATGCCAGGCCCTCTTATCTTGATAGCAGTAGCTTATTCTGCACCTTTACTTCTTTTTTCCCCAGTATATCACAGGATTTAATTTTCATTTTTTTTTCCATTTCCCTACTATATCTTACAAGTGATATTTATTTTTCTGTCTGCTTAAATGTGTACTTGTTATTAGAGTAGAATTGTTCCTGTAGCCTCCGTATATGTGGAGCTGCAAATCAGAACTTTTTAAACTTATTGATTCCGCTTTGCATGGACTATCTCTGCTCGCAGGCTGCACCTCACTTTTTTATGCGGTGTTGCTGCAATCGTTGTTTTGGTGTTGTTTGACAGATACAGAATTATTTCTTGAATGAATTCAAACCAGAAATTGAACTGACTGTTCTGGAAAGCATGGATTCTAATCTATTTTACTCATTGAAGCCAATGGTATTTTAGTTTTCCCCTTTTTATTTTTCCACAGGAAAACGTCTGCTGCTCCTTTGTGTTGAGTCACTGATGCATTAAAGAACACGAGCAATTGGTTTTTCTTGTAGAATGAAAACTTACCTCCCCAAGAACGGATCCTTGCACTAACCAATTTTTCATGTCATGACACCAGCGGCCAATTTGTCCACTAGCAGCACTGCAGTGTGCAACCTGAGAAGAACAATTCCAAATAAAACTTTTGGGCTGCTTTGAAATACTCTTATCAGTTTCAGATAAATAAGAGTGGGTTCTATTTGGAGGTAAAAAAAAATAGAGGTTATGGAATCTCAGGCTCATTCCCTTCTTGTCGTGCTATGAAAAATTATGTTGGTTACAAGCGGATTGCCCTCTGATGGCAAATACAAAATCCCTGTACAGTTATCTCTGGACCGTGAATCTACTGCTTCCAAAGAAATGTTTGTCTTAAAACTTAGTCTCAGTGAAGGTTCATTCATATAATAAAGCAATCTGGATGCTTGCGGTGACCAAATATAAAAGTTTAGTCCTCAGTTCTATATTAATGGATATTGAGTGGTTTTTCTAGGAGATGAAAACTATTCTTCTTTTATAATTCTACCCTCTAGTCTTAGTCAACCTCCTTAAAATTGGACTCAGTATTTTATTTGACTTTCCTTTATTTTAAAATTGCTTCAGAAACAAGTGAGACTTAAACCATGACAACTACTTTATCACGTTAAAAACAGAAGTTATTGAGGTTTGATTCTTTTTTACTTAAATCAGCAGTGATTGGTAACTTTAACTTTAAAGAGCTTCAGGTAGTTAATGTGTCTTAAAATTGCTACGGTTGGACTCAAAAGCAAATTAATCTATAAATAAGAGAAATGTCCTACAAATGCCAGTATTCTATTGTCTGAATAGGCAGTGCCATGAGTTTGGAATGAGAGTGACTCACGTGCATAGTTCAGTTCCAATATACTAGCTGTGTGACTTATAAAATACTTTATTAGAATAAAATGAGATGAAATGCTCTAAATTGCTTGGCCTATTGTTTTCATATTGTAGTTCAAAATTGTAGTTATTATTATTTCCAATAATTCTGCAGCTGTTCTTCAATTTAGCCACAGTGAGATCAGCAAGAAAAATGATAAAATGGTATGTTATCTATTTTACTGTGGGAGAATTTTTCACTAAGAATAATGTGGAATAAGTGTAAAGCATTATGTTTTTAAGGAAATATATAGTATAGTCACAGCATAAGTAAATATCCATACACCAAGTGAAACAGGAGCCAACTGTAATGAGACATAAGAGAAAAGGATGCATCATGGTGAACCATAGAGAAAGATTATTATAATAGCCAATATTAAAGACTATGTAATCTCACTGTAATAACCAAGAAAAAAAGCTGAAGCATAAATGCTCAAAATAGAAAAAGTGGCAACAAAAGCTTAGAACTACTGTTTTTTCCAGGCTTACTCAATTATTGAAAGGCATACCACAATTTGGAGTACTGGGAGTCTGATGCAAGGGTTTATGCCTTTAGTTTCAACAAAATAGAAACTTTTATTATGTATTTTGGGTGACAAGGTAGACATCAACTTCATTTATGTACATTTGAGAGCTGGAGCAAAGTAACAGGTGTGTTATCAGAATGCATCAGTGGGAGAGATGTGAAAATTGCTATCAACTTACTGGGATGTTCAGTTAGGATATTCAATGTGGAAAAATGTAGAAACAAAGTATTTGCAAAGATCCTTTCCATTGCAAAAAATAAAAGGGGCAGCCATAGCATTATACAAAGATGTACACCCAAATACTTGTTTTTGAGAAATTTTGACCACCAGATATATAAAAACATCGTGTAAAAGGTTGGAGATTTATCTGACATATTCTGCTTACCCATTTCAATAGAGTCTTATCAAGCTTTTTAATACTCTATTGATGTCTACAGTTTTCCATTGTCACATACTCTTCTATTTTAAGGATAAAACTGTTAAACCTAGTAAATTTTCTTTAGAGTTCTGCATGTATCACTTGCTATTTTTCACACTGGGATAGAGTTTGTACTTTTTGTAAATTATCAAACCAAATTATATAAGCACATCTGCTCCTGTAAGATCCTTCATAAACAAGATGCTTCATCCTATTGATGACAGTAGGATGGTTAATTTCCTACCCGTGTTAAGGACATTCTCTCCAGTATATTGACAGATTATGCTTTCAGAAGGTGGTAAAGTTAGAATATTTGCAGAGCAGATTTTTTTCTTAGTTTTAGAATTTTACTAATGATATATTAGGTCTTAGGTACCGGATTCTTAAAGGTGAAAGCAAATACAAAAATCTACTGTATACATGAATCCAAATACAAGATAAGAACAGAATCTGAAAGTTCCAATTGATAACTAAATATTGTAGTTATACAATATATTAAGATATCATATGTATGCATTTACAGGACCATCATGATGATACAATTTGTGAGTTTGCTTTGTTTGTTTGAAGGAGTATTACCTTTTTGGGCTTCATGCTATTTTCATTTACACAGGAAGATTTTATCAATGCCTTTTAGAGAAACTCTCTTCAAAAACCAACCTCTTGAAATTTAAAACTTATGTAATCAAAATATTCCACTTTAGAAGTGATCCGAACACATTTTGCTACAAATTTAGTGGTTCTAGAGGAACTGCATTAAATATTCCCTTTGAATCTGATTTTTCAAAATCAATTAAGTCTTGGTTCTAATTTCAGTTCCTCTGAGTCATTGATTCTTTTTCTCATTAAGTTCTTTTAATGACTTTTCAAAAACAACAACAGTTCAAGTTTCTTAAAAGTTTTCTATAGAAATCATAACTTGAATAAATATAAATGTAACTACCTAAATATGTCTTTACCACCAATGGTTTTATCTTGAATTCTTAGAACATGAATTTACAACAGGTAAAGCAAACTGAGAAACAATGCTAATTCGTTCCATGTGGACCTTTAACAACTTTAGTATCATAGCTAATGACACCTGCAATTAAAATAAATGAAGTGTTCCTTTTTGATCATATCCTGAAATAGGACTGTAATTTTTTCAAAGCATGGAAATAAATTAGAAAAAAAAACATTCTTCTTTGTCAACTGTATGGACAACTATTTCCTTCAATGATTACTTTTATCAATTTGGACATTATATGTATGTAATAAACATTTGTTACCACCTATAATACTTAACACATACATTTGTTATAGATTTCTTTCTAAAAAATTGTCTTAAAAAGTTATTTCCAGAACCTAAGGAGATGGTTAATTTCTGACAGATTTATTTCAATGATCTTTGACATTCAAAAGATAAAAGAAATTTGAATTGTTATTTTAATTAAGTTTAATGGTACAATTTAGGCATACCCAATGATCGCAATCATACTTTGGAATTTTTACCTATACTTGCTATACTTTTGTTCTTGCTTTATCTCCATTCCTATTTCCACACTTCAAGCTCTCCACCTCTCCCAGGTTATAAAATCTTTACTCCTATTTTTTTTCTTCTTTTCCCCTATATTTTCCCCCTTCTTTCCTTTCCCCATCCTCTTCTTCCCCTTCTCATTAAACTGTTTCTTCATATTTCATATTATGTATTATTCTGATCCTCATGTACACTTTCACTTTTTCTTATTAGTGAGACAATTCCATGTTTACACGTGTGTTTTATTTATGCATAAATATCTCTAGCTTATCATTCTTTATGGCTGATTAATATTCCATTTTGGTTAAAAGGTCTTCTTCAGTTACCAGTTGACAGATATTTGGATTGTTTCCAAGATTTAGTTATTTAAACTGTGCTGCTATAAACATAGGTGCTCATATATAGCTGGGTATAGTACTGTTAATTCTTTCCAGAAGATACCCAAAAAGGAAATAGCTGGGCCAAATGGGACCTCTAATCTTAGTAGAATGTCCACAATAATCTACACTCTCACCAACAGTGGAAAAGGGTTCTCCCTCCCCATAGCCCTGCCAGCACTTGTCATTGATTTCTTTCTGGAGTGAGGTAGAACCACACAGTTGTTTTCATTTGCATTTCTCTAAGGACCATTTAGAATGAGCATCATGTTATATGTTTATTTGCTATTCCTCCTTTTTTGTCAGAGAAAAGTTTGTTCATTTCAGTTGCATATGTTTGGGTTGAGTCTTTAGATTTGATGGATTTTAGATTTGATTTTATTTTTTAAGTTCTTTATATATTCTAGGGAACAGTCCTTTATCTAAGGAACAGCTGTTATAAATTTTTTGCCATGTTGCAAGTTTTGTGTTCACAGTGCTGGTGGATTCCTTTCACTATGCAGAAGCTTTTTAATAAGATGAGATCCCGGTTGTTGATGTTTTGTGCTAATTGCCTTGTGACTAAGATTTTTGTTCATAATATCTTTCCCTATGCCAATATCCCCAAGAGTTCTACCTAACTCATCTTCTAACAGGCTTAGAGTTACTGTTTTAATATTTATGTCTTTGATCCAGTTGATTTTGGTTTAGTGGATTGTAAGAAATATGAGTCTAGTCTTAATTTTTCACACGTGGAAAGCCAATTTTTCCAGGCCCATTTATTAAAGAGGTTATCTTTCTTCCATGAGGTTATTTGGCTCTTTTGTTAAAGATTGTGGCTGAGTTTGTCTGGTGTTGTTTCATCTTCTAATCTGTTCCTCTAATCCTTGAGACTGTTTCTTTGCTGGTACCATGCTATTTTTATCACAGTGGCTTTGTAGTATAGTTTCAACTTAGGGAACATGATACCACTGCCTTGACTTTCTTGCCTAGAATTGTTTCTGCTAGTCTAGGTCTCTCTGGATCAAAATGGATTTTGTATTGTTTTCTCTAGTTTTGTGAAATATACTGTTGGGATTTCAATTGGGATTGCACTGAGTCTGTATAGCAGTGTTGCAAGTATGGCTATTTTCATTAAATTGGTTCTTCCTACCCCAAAACAAGCAAGATGTTTTTTCATTTTCATATGCCCTTTCATTATTTTTTTTCCCAGAGTACTGTAGTTTTCAAAGTAGAAGTCTTTTACTTCCTTCATTAGATTGAATCCTTGATGTTTAACTTCTTGGATGGTGTGGTAAAGGAATGTCTAATCATTTTACCTCTTTTTGAGTGCTGTTCTTTATAAGAAGGATACTGATGTGTAAGTGTTGATCTTGTATCTTATTCTCCAAATTTTCTACTATGTCTAGAAGTCTTTTGTTGGAATTTTTGGGGCCTTCTAAATAAATGTCATCTGAAAATAATGACAGCTTAAATTCTTCTTTCCTATCTTCATTCCTCTTATTTTCTAGTTTCTTATTGTCTTTATTGGTACTATATATATATATATATATATATATATATATATATATATATATATATATAGTAAAAACACTCCATCGTGTTTTCCTTTGAATATTTTCTATTTCACAATATCCATCAGACATTATAGAAGTCAATAACATCTTCAGATTCTCATACCAGAGAACAAATATGACAATTACAGATCTGTGATGTATTAATTTCACTTATGAGTGTGTCCTGAAGGTACACCCATTTGAGTATAAATAACTCAAACTCATCATTATTTAAGGCAGAGTATTACTCCATTTTATAGAAAAAAGAACATCTTCTTAATCTAGTCTCCAGTTGTTGGGCATTTGAATTGATTCCAAGATTGGACTATCACAAACTGAGCTGTTGTGAACATGGGTGCACATATGACACTGTGAAATGATTTTTAAAATTATTTTGTGAATATTCCTAGCAGGGCAATACCAGGGTAAAATGGAACGTCTAATCTTAGTTTTTTGAGGAATCTCCACACTGACTTCCATAGAGGTTACACCAGTCTACATGCCCACTAACAGTGGAAAAGTGTTCCTTTTCCTCTGCCTTGCCAGCATTTGCCAGCATTTGTTGCTGGCTAATTTCAGGATAGCAGTCATTCTTTGTGGAGTGAGATGAAATCTTAGTGTTGTTTTCATCTGCTTCTCTCGAATGACCAGTGATGTTGAGTATTTTACCTCTTCCTCTGAAATATTTCTGTTTGTTTCAGCTGCCCATTTTCGAATTGGGTCTTTAAATTTGGGGTGACTGATTCTTTTTAAAGCTTTTTATATATTCTAGATAGTAGACCTTTGTCTGAGAGACAGCTGGTAAAGATTCTTTCCCAGTTTGTTGGTTGTCCTTTAACTCTGCTGGTGGTTTCCTTTGCTGTGCAGAATATTTTTAATAAAAAGACATCCCATTTATCGCTTCTTGGCCTTTTGGCTAAGATCAAGTGTAAAAAGAGATCCCATTTGTTGATTTCTTCTGCTAGATCTCATGCTATAGAGATTTTGTTCATATAGTCTTTCCCTAAGTCATTGTTTCCAAGAGTTTTATATAACCTGTTTAGCCACAGGTTTAGTTTTTTCTGTTTTAACATTTAAATCTCTAATCCACTTTGATTTTAGTTTGGTACATGGTGAAAGAGATATGTCTAGGTTTAGTCTGTGGCATGTTAAAGCCCAGTTTTTCCAGCACCATTTGTTAAAGAGGTTGTCTTTCCTCCACTGAGGATATCTGGCCCCTTTTTCAAAGATGAGGTGGCTTAATGTATCTAGATCTTCTAAATCTATCCCACTGGTCCTCAGATCTGTTTGTTTTGCCAGTACCATGTAGTTTTTATCACAATGGCTTTATAGTAAAATTTCAAGCTGGAGATCATAATACCCCCCCAACTGTGTCCTTGTTGCTTAGAATTGCTTCTGATATTCTAGGTCTTTTGTGATTCCAGATGAATTTCAGGATAATTTCTCTAGGTCTGTGAAATATGTTGTTGGAATTTCAATCAGAATAGCATTAAATCTGTATAGTGGTTATGGGAGTATAGCCATTTTGACAATGTTGGTTCTTCCTACCCAGGAATAGGGATGTCTTTCCATTTTCTGATAACTTCTTCTATCTCCTTTTTCAGAATGCTCTAGTCTTCAGAGTAGAGGTCTTTTACCTTCTTTGTTAGATTGATTCCTATATATCTAATTTTATTGGATGATTGTGAAGAGGATTGACCCCCCCCAATTTCTCAGTGAGTCTCTTTGTGTATACAAAGGGTATTGATTTTTGAGCATTGACCTTATGTTCAGCCATGCTACTAAATTTTATGATTAAGTCTAGCAGTCTTTTGGTTGAGTTTTTAGGATCTTCTATATAGAAAATCATGTCATTTTCGGTACTCTATTTAACAAGAGTGGTGAGAGAGGACATCCTTGTCTTGTTCCTGATTCTAGATTTCAGTTTTTGACCATTGATGAAGGATCTCTATTTTTTACTATTTAGTGTAGCTCAGCTGCAATGAAATTGAAAGAGAAGCAATTCTCCCAAATTCATTCCTGGAAGCAACCTTTACTTTGATTCAAAAAGGTGAGAAAGACCTAACCAGAAAAGAGAACTATAGGCCAATCTCCCTAATGAGTATAGATCCAAAAATTCTCAGTATGATACTGGCAAACAGAATGCAGATCATCAAGAAGATAATACACCCTGACCAAGTGAGATTTATCAGAGGGATGCAAAGATGGCTCACCATGCCAAAATCAATTAATGCTATGCACTATATAAACAGAATCAAAATCTATATGATAATCCCAATAGAGGCAGAAAACACATTTGACAAAATCCAGCATCCTTTTTTACCGTAAAATCCTATAGATAGTCTTTACCTAAACCTGATTAAAAAATGCTTCTGTAAAAGCAACCACCAGTATCATACTAACTAGTCAAAAATTTGAATTATTGATCTTGCTTACAGATTAATCAGTAATTGCTGGAAAGAATGCTCATTCAGCAATTTTTCCAACACTTTAAATACATTCTATGCATGAAGCAAGTAATTCAAATATTTCCATGATGTTATAGAGTTTATTATGTCATACAGACAACATTAAGAAACTGAAGGAACCAAAATAATATTTCTCATCCAAATGTTTCTTTCATCCTTTTTATCCTTGTACACTTGGTTTTTTCTTATTTTACTATAGCATAAAAAAGATGGAAATTTACTTGGTGGAGCCTTAGTCCTTTCATAATGATAATGTCACTATCAATTTTTCCCTTGATACTCTATTTTTTGAAACCTCCACTAAAACTTTGCTTCCATACAGTGTTATAGTCTCAAATCACCAATTAGTTTTATACTGACCCTGTCGTGCCAGTTCCACTGAAAGTTCTCTAAAGGTGGCATATTTTTCAAATTCAATTTACTTTTAGGACTTGGCACTATGCGAGAGATTTGGGGATGAGTCGCCAAGAGTCTAGTAGGATTGAACAGTACCACATGGTCTAATCATTTGAGAATGCTTCAAGGTCAGACAACTACAGATCTGCCTCAGAGAACAAAGATAACTCTTGCATTTGTCTAAGTCATTTCTCTGCTTTGGTTTAATTTAATCTCCTTTCTCCAAGATGTCAGTGGCAAAACGTTCTATCCAATATTTTTGTTCTCTCAAGCACTCTTCTCAAGAAAGAATCCTAAGGAGGACATGCAGGCACTAGTGGATGGATAGACAATTTTTAAAGGGAATAATAAGTTACCCTTCTACAGTCTGTACAAACTTAAGCAGTTAATACATCCTTAGCACAAAAGTAGGCTTTCAATTTTAGAAGTGTCAGCATCGACAAACTAATGTGAAATATATTTTCTAGCTATAATACAAATTCTGCCCTCGTGATTTTGTGTCAAAGTACCTAATTGTGTTGAGTAACTTTAAGATACTGAGATTATGGTTTTATGCAAATTATTCTATATAATCCTGGAGCAAGGCTGTAAGAAGCATATTATCTCAAATTTCCAGAGGAAGAAATTGACATCAAAGAGATTAAAAAATTACCTGAGGCAATTCAGCAAGTAAATGACTGATATTACAATTTAGATTTCCTTGACTTCATATCTATGCTTTTTCCCACTGATGTGTATGTTTACTATATTCAGATACTTTTTAAACATAATATGAGCTAGAAATGAAATGAAAGGGAGCTAAGTTGTATCTGTTATTATTATTATTTAGTTTTACTATTACTAGTAGTAGTACTATAATAATAATTATTATTACTATTATTTAGTTAATGCTATTATTATTTCTTAAGAAATAGAAGTATAATGAAAGTTTATTCCTAAAATTTACACATACTTGGCAGATGTATTTATCCAAAAAAAAGCAAAAATTAAGCTAAATTATAATTTTACAAATTAGTGATTCTTAACCATTACCAGGTATTTGAATCTTATAAGCTTTGAAAAATCAGACACTCAAGGTCATACCAGGTGTTCTGATTTAGTGAGTATGAATTAAGAGTTAATTAATGTGGACCCACACATAATTCTGTGTGTGTACATATTTCCCATGATTGTGAAAATAAAGGTTTTTAATGATTTACATATGCTTTAATTCAAATACTTTTTTTAATGTCAAAATTGATTATTTGTGTTTGTAAGTACCATAAACATGAACAGTTAATGCTGAGCTTCCCAACTGTTTGCTTGGAGATTATAAACTAGCTATTCTGAAATAACAGACAACATCCAAGTAGTTAAACACAATAGTTTATTTCTGATAGGTGGAAAGCCCAGTGCGATTCTCAGTGGTTATCCAGTGCTTCAAGCAAAGACCAAATGACCCTAGTTCCTCTCTCGTGTTGTCTTTCATTCACTGTGACAAGGACCTCAGATACACTGCTTATTAGATTTGCTGTGCTCCATGGACGGTCTCTCATTTGGTTATTCAAAAACTCTCACATAACCTCACAGAGATTAGCCAATGCACTGAAACACATGGACTCTGTCGTCGATACATTGTTTTCATCATGGTAACTCAGCAGAAGCTGACAGTTTTATCTGTACATAATCAGATAGAGAGATAGGTAGATACATATGTTCATACATACACAGATGATAGACAGAAAGATATTGGCTGGTGGAAGGCTGAGCATAGCAGTATATGCAGTGTAATTTTAAAATAAGTTACCTTTTCAATTTCTGGAGCAATTACGAACACCCTCTTCCATAAAAATCCTTAGGAGTGGTGTTTTTTTTTAAAAAAAAAGTCAAGAAATGCTGCTCCTGAGGATTAATCATTGGAAAAGCAGGTTCATGAAAACATTTTCTGTGTCTTCATCCATCACATTCACCAAATCTGGAATCTTGCAACTTCTGTCTCTTTCCCAAAGTCAAAATGACCAAGAGAGATAAATGTTTTGAATTGATTCAGGATATCAAGGCAACCATGACTGGGAAACTACAGGCATTCATGAAAGAGAACTTCCAAGACTTTCAGGAATGAATGCTGGCAAGGGTATTTGAAGTAACGTTGTTTTTAAAAATAGAATTAGTGACAATGTGTCTTTTAGAACTTTAAACATTCATTCTATTTTATATTATACTCATCATATTCATTAATAATAACTCATACATTTTACTAACACTTGATTAGCCCATGTCTGGGAAGGCAACGTCTTGAACAACAAGCATGCATATATATTGCTTTCAGTTTCAGATGCTTAAAATCAGTTATTTTATATAATGGCAATTTATCTCCTGAGGTTCCCTACATTTTAGGAAATGCTCTATTATAAAGATTGCTTTCTTTAAGAACTTTACGTGGTATGCACTACTTATTTTGTTTGTCTTTTGGTTTTCAGTACAAATTATAATTTCCTATCAACCTAATTGTTAAGAAATTTTTCAACCCAGTCCAGTGTTAAGTTATGCAAGACTGAACAGGAAAGTTAACCAAGAAAGCTCCTCTCCTCAGTAGTTGACAATCAATTAGTGGAGAAAGCTTATTTGATCACAGTAAGATAGGAAAGTAAATGTCATGTACAGTGGCATGGAGACTGATAAAAATTATTTGGTAGGATTGAAAGGCCCATAAACTGAGCTGTAAATGGTGGAGTGTTTTCACCTGGAAACATAACCAAGGAGAATGAGTAAGGAAGTAGCAATGTAAGTAATTTTGTAACTGGAGGATGGTGTAGCATCTTGGAGGGATCAAGTGATCCATAGTTGTTTAACCAAGACTGCAGAATCAGGAAAGTAGATGCTATTGCTTTGTCAGAGATGATCGATGCTGTAAAAATGTCAGCTTATTCTATGAACAGTTAGTCACAGGTGCCTGTATAGAGTTGATCAATTAGGCCTGTGTTTTAGGAAGGAAGTTAAATGTTGAAAAGATGCTCAATGAGTAAAACAGTTAAGAGGTTATGAAGT
>PVIC010013664.1:0-37705 GCA_004025085.1 Thryonomys swinderianus
TATTTATTTATTTATTTATTTTTTGAGACAGGGTCTCGCTTTTGTAGTTCGGGCTGGCTCTGAGCTCACTATGTAGCCTAGGCAAGCTTCGAACTCAGCAATCCTCCTGTCTCTGCCTCCCGACTGCTGGGATTACAGGCGTGAGCCACCACGCCCGGCTAAAAGGCTATTTAAAAACAAAGCGCTGGGCTGGAGGGTTAGCTCAGTGGTTCCGGCGCCTGCCTTGCAAGCGCAAGGTCCGGAATTCAATCCCCGGAAACCACATACAATGCTGGGCGTGGAGACTCACACCCACCAGCAAACAGTAACACATACCACATACCACAGTGCCGGGCGTGGTGGCTCACGCCTGTCATCCCAGCACTTGGGAGGCAGAGACAGGAGGATTGCTGAGTTCTAAACTTGCCTAGGCTACATAGTGAGCTCAGAGCCAGCCCGAACTACAAAAGCGAGACCCTGTCTCAAAAAAAAAACAAACCATAAAGCGCTGTTATTTTAACTTTACATAATTACGCAACCTTAGAACTGAATGATTACCTGAGGTTTCACCATTTTTTGCTAGTGTAATTGTAAAAGAATATTTCAAAAGTTATGTCATTTTATATCTTTAATATTTAAAAGGTTTCCTCAGTAATTTAGCATTTGAAAAATATAATTTATAGCATATTATAGTCTTATCATCTTCAAGTTTGGTATTTGCACCTAATTGACTCTAAAGGTTATATCAACTTAACATCTACTATACTACATTACAAAATAAAATGAATCAAGAGTGTACACAACTAAAATATTTTACTGTTTGTTTTTCTCCTTGAACTTTTTACTTCTCCCACAACATTGGCACTTTGATGGAATAATTTTATTTTTGAGACACTTCAATAGATCATTTGCTTAAAATTTTGTGCCAACAGAAATTTGTATGTAAGTACAATTAAATATAAAAACTTACTAGGATTGTGAGAAGCTATGCTTTTCTATCACTTCCAAGTTAATTTTTTAGCAGTTCTTATGAAAAACTGTAAATTAAAAAATGTATTGGGCAGCTACTAAATATAAAAATAAAATATTTTGGAAAGTGGCATGCTAATTAGATTTCATTTTGTTTTCTAAATGTTTCTTACATTCACAAATGAATTTTTATTGCCACTATAAAATAGCATTAGCCATAAGTTGTACTCTTAGTTTACAGATAATAGATGTCAAAAAACTAATTCACATAAGTAAATGAGAAATGAAATTCTGTTACAGAAATGTCACTTAAATCTTTGAACTTCTTCCAAGTTATGAGCCCAAAATCACACAGCAATCTATAATAAAAAATTACTACTAATGATCCGAGATGACAACTCAATTAATATTGTCTGTAATTTTGCGGAAAAGGCAGAACTGAACATTATCTTAAAGGGTTTTTTTTAACACAAGTACTCTTTATTCTTTCTTCAAAATAATAGCTATTTTTTAAAATTTTGCTTAGTAGTATTTTGATTTCAATTTATTTTTCTGATTGATTTCATGAGAAATGAGAGGTAGATCATATCACATATTATTCAGAAAACTGAAAATATTCCCTTACAATTGCATCATTTTGAAAGATTTTGGAAGCTCAGAGATCAGTAAATTCTAGGAAATCAGAGATATACACCATGTTCATGAAGTTCCTTCTTACCAAAAGCAGAAAGGAGCAGTGTGGCATTTTGATGGCAGACACATGCTCTGGCTTATTCATTTTAGGGTCAAGTATATGTGACCAGTAGTCCTGTTAGCAGTGCTGATTGGATGATTCTGTTGAAGGATCAGAAACTTACAATTCATCTAGAAAATGACAATTACCATCCAACGGGACCATCAAATAGAGTTCAGTCCTCACTGCCTTTCTCAAGACCCTCTCATCCTAATTGATTTTGTCCCGTCTCCTTCTCTTTCCACTTTACTTTCCACTTCTAAGGTGCACAGAGTGAACTAAAATAAAGTATTAAAATAGTGGAATATCACATTTCTTTGGCCTTTCTAGGGCAGGCTGTTGAAAAATAACAACATATCATGCAAAATCACAATGATGACAATGCCGAGGATAAAAATTAGATCACATTTATGTGATAGATCCTTATAAAGCCTTAATGCACAGTAACATTTATAAATCTCAGCATAGCCTGAAGATTTGGGACCTGCCACTCTCCTCATTTCACAGATGAGGAAACTAAGAAATAAACACAGAATCCAATTAGTCATAGGATTTTACCCAAAGCAGTCATTCCATTGATGTTACCTTTTGTTACCCCTTAAGAAATAATCCCATTAGTCAGTGAAATTTGTTTCCAAAGAACATCAACAGCATTTAAAGGGAGACAATGTGGTGAGGTGCTGCGAACAAAGAACTTTCAGCTTCTTTATGGTACCATTCTCACCAAAATCTGCCTTCATCTTTATTCTGTGAGAAACTGCAGTTCTTTTAAAAAAAAATTGAATCTTCATTGGTACATTATATATACACATCATGATCACACATAATATTGAGAATTTGTACCAGTATATGACACAATTTAATTCTCATTTTTCCCATTCCCTACCCACCCTCCCTACCTACAAGCCCCATCCCTATACACATAAACTTTGTTTCCTTTTGTTTATTACCATCATATTTCTTCTTCCTCTTGTTTCATACCCTTACACCCCATTTCCCTTTTAATATTTTCTATTTCACATAGCTACCATATATTCTAGAACTCAATTACATTCTTAAAGAGGGTAAAGTTACTACAAATTAACCAACTTGGAGACACTCCGCTAAAGTTCACTTTGGAAAAAATATTATATGACTATATGAGAAGATGAAAATTTTACGAATATAACATTTAATATATTTCGTGTTTTTAGTTGTTTTTTTTTTTGTTTTTTTTTTTTTTGTTTTTGCTTTTTGAGACAGGTCTTGCTTTGTAGTTCAGGCTGGCCCTGAGCCCACTATGGTGCCCAGGCAAGCTGCTGCGAACTCAGCAATCCTCCTGTCTCTGCCTCCCGAGTGCTGGGATGACAGGCGTGGGCCACCACGTCTGGCATTTATTTTGCGTTTTTAGGAAAAAATTCTGTTTAGAATGTGAACAGTGTGTTTGGATACAGAAAGAGAATATATTTTTTTAATATTTGTGCTATATTTTCTAAGCAATTAACATTATATATGAAAATTTGTTGATCATTATTCACTTATTTGTGAATCAACTGGTTTTAACATTATGTGATAGGTGTAAGACATTCAATGTTCTTGCCAACTTTCACTATATCTTCTCAATAATTACATGGACATTGCAAATAGTTGAAATTAATTAAAAGAAAATTATTTTGCAGTTGTGATTTTAGAAATTTTATATAGTTGAAGAAATATGTATAGAGCTTTAACATTTATATATTTTATTTTGTTTTATTTATCTATCTACCTATTTATTTATTTATTTATTTATTGAGACAGGGTCTCACTTTGTAGTTCAGGCTGGCCCTGAGCTCACTATGTAGCCCAGGCAAGCCTCGAACTCAGCAATCCTCCTGCCTCTTCCTCCCAAGTGCTGGGATGACAGGTGTGAGCCACCACAACCGGCTATATGATATTTTATTTTGAAAACACTATCACAGGAAAAACAACACAATATAGTGAATGAAATTGCTTATATAATTATGATATGAAATTTTCATAAATTACTCTTAGCACTAAAAGAGATTATTTTAACATTGTGATATTAGATTACACATATGCAAGTCCTTGTTTCTCTTAAATACCTGAAATACCTTGTTTCTCTTAAATGCCATGAAACAACCTTGTTTCTCTTAACTACCATGAAACAACTCCAAACATCTATAGAACGTGACCTGTTAGATATTTACTGGTAAGGATATTTTTCTTGTTCGTTTGCTTTTTCACTATACATGTGTTCTTAGGACATTAAAATACTAAGCAAAAAATGTAGCCAATAATGACAGAATACCACCACCTTCACTAAAAGATGCTGATACAAATTTGAATGTGTAGCAGGAGGACCTGGTATTCCAGGTGTATAGTCCCAAAACACTGGGAGGCTGAGACAGGAGGATCACAATTTGATCCGAGTATGGGCAACTAAGTGATTCAGCAAAACCTTAACTAAAATGAAAAGGGCTCCAGTGTAGCTCAGTGAAAGGCCCTGTATTCAATCAGTACCAGAAAAAAAAAAAAAAAAAAGACATATCAGCTCGGGCCGTGTTTTGGGGTCTTCTTCAACTATTAGTACAATGTATTAGAATAGCACAGGGGAAATATTCTCCTTAGAAAATGAGTAGCAAGTAGGTCCAGGCCTGCCTATGAGGTATGGCTCCATTTTAACTAATCAAGAGATTCAAATAATCCCAAGTATTACAATTAGCAGTGATTAGCATCATTCAGTTCTTCACAATATCAATTTCTGATAATTGTGTCAGAGTTTTTATATACAAAAGAAGGAACATCCTGATGAAAATACATACCCGTTGCCAAGTATTCAGTTCCATTTTCTAGTTTTGACACTCATTTTCTGTGTGATTTGGGACAGGTCATGGCATTCACATATACTTTAATTGCTTCCCTCAGTGAGCATAAAACAATCCCATTGGGAAAATGTCTTGATAATCTCTTAAGTAATGTGAGAATTCATATTTGTACATTCAATTAAATTTGAGTTGAGAAATGATTATTTTCCTAGTGTAAAATAAATGAGATTTGATCACAATCAAAACAAATGAAGCTTTATGTGAATGAAACAAAGCCATTCTGATTTCTCTAAACATATTCTTGTGATCAAGTGAACCTGACATGAAAAACATTTACTGCAACTAAAACAAGTTTACTCAAGTCAACTGCATTATTTTCTCTTGTGTAAATATGAAACATCAGATTGAAATGAAATCTATTGCTGTGAACTCCATGTGCATTTTAAGATGCTTCTGAGCATTTTAGATTCAACTTATTTAAATTCTCAAAATTTAAAGGCATCTTACAACATAAGTTGGAAAAATAAGTCAACAAAAGTTCTTGAAATCAAAACACATAGGCTGTATTCCAATTCACTTTTATATTGTGTTCCTGGAATTGAGAATTCAGTATTGGAGATTATCAACTTCTAATTTTAAACATGTTTGTATCTCTGTCAGCCAACTAGCTAAAAGGTGCTTGGACAGTGATTTTTAAATTTCTTCCTCTGTTCCTTTCTCTATGTGTCAAAACAAACTAAGAACAGGAAAGCTTTGATTGGTAGAGGTGTGGAAGGCTGAAGCAGGTAGGTCTCCTGTTACCAATCCTTCCTTTCCCCTTTCACTAAAGGATGCAAAGTGAAACTGAAACACATCTCAGACATTCTAGGTGGCCTGGTTCCTTCTGTCAAGAACAATCTACACCTATGACATTTCTGTAGATATCATGCTAGAGTGTAGCACTGAGCTATAGAAAATACTATATTTTTGTAAGATGCAAGATGAAGGCCAAATCTAAAGAGAACAAAGGTTACAACTTTCAGCTTGTACATTAATCATATTTTTCATTATTATAGGTGCACTCTCACTTGAGAGATATTATTTGCATTTCTATCTTCACAACATGCTCACTTTAGGAAGTAATGAATCACCCTTTCCAAAGCTACATTCATTCCTTGCAAGTTATTTTTTTTTAAATATTAGCAGAGTAAGTTAATGTATGTATAGGGTAGAACCCTCAAGAAGCATGCCTGTCGGTTTAAAACCTCTTTGTTTTTATTGCATTTTACCCTAATGACTTTAATGTGTTTGTGACTTTCCTCTTCTTTCTGACAAGAGATCATCCCAAATTGCTACATAGTGTTACATGGGATTGAACCCAGGGACTCAGATGTGCTATGTTAACTCTCTACCACTGAACCAAATATTCAGTCATTTTATATTTTAAAAGTGTCTTACTGCACTGCTAAGTTCCCCAGGCTGGTCTTAAATTTCTTTCTTTTTTTTTTTTTTTTTTTTTTTTTGAGACAAGTTCTCCCTTTTGTAGTTCAGGCTGGCTCTGAGCTCACTATGTAGCAGGCAAGCCTCAAATTTAGCAATCCTCCTCTCTCTGCCTCCGGAGTGCTGGGATTACAGGCGTGAGACACCATGCCCAGCTGGTTTTAAATTTCTGATTGTCTCAGGATTCTATGTAGTTAGAATTACAGATATGTATCAGCAGATTGAAATCACATTAACATTGTAAATACTGGTTGATATCTTCTAACATTTCTTCAAATCTTAGAAAAATTATATTATATGATGAAATAAAAATGAGCCTTTTCTATGTCAAAATTTTGCACGTTGAATAGCTGTGTATTGATTTTTTTTTTTCCCTGCTGGAGTGTTTTCCACTTTTAGTTTCAGAGAAGATTAAAATCATAGGTAAAATGTACAATATAACATAGGATCTTTAGTAATTTATTTAAATTCCAGAAAATTTTTTGAATTACTCTAGCTAACTTCTGCTGAGCTTTAAGCACAACATCATGAAGCTAGTAAAATGACCTTTCGATTGGGCCAGGCTCATTCTAGATTCTTGATTCTATGGCTCCTGGGTTTGTCTTTGGCTTTGTCAAACTGTCTTAGCTGTCGTGTTTCATCATTTGTGAAATGTAGATGAATCAAGCTACCTAATAAAATGTTACTCAAACAGTTTAATGAGACCATGTAAATTATCCTGCACAAATTCTTTTGCATGGTAAGAACCTAATTAAAACTTCTGGTTCTGGCCCAGGGAATTAGCTCAGGAGCACCCTGGCTGCCTGGCAGACACAAGGACCTGAGTTTGAGCCCTGTACCAAATAAATAAATAAAACTTCTGCTTCTATATGTTCTTCAAAACATGCTTTAAAAACTTGAACACTAAATTTGAATCATTCCATTAATATGTTCTTTATGTTCTTGAGAAAATAGATTATCCCTTCAGATTCTCTGTATTAGATAAAAAATGCTTTCAAAAAGTGTTCATATTCTAATCCATAGAATAGTGACTATGCTACTATTACATCATTGATGAAATGTTGCTGATGTTCACAAGGGACAAAACTTGAGACGGAGACATTATGCTGGGTTAGTCAACATAAGCACAAGAATCCACAGAATAGAAGGAATGCAAGGCAGCCAAATGATGACAATGAGAGAAGGTACTGAATGAAGAATACAAGATTTGGAGATGCTCAGCTGATGGAACAGGCCATGAACTAAGGAATGCAGGAGGCCTTTAGAAGACTGAAGACAGAAAAAGTAAGACAGTGACAACTCTACCTGGACCCCAACCCTGGAGACATATTAATTTTAGAACCTCTTACTTTCAGGACTGATAATTTGTTACAGCACGAATGGGACACTCAGTGAAGACAGAACTGGACCAGGAGAGCCTAACACCTTATGTAGTTTAATATTTCAGAGTGAGAGGTAGGTGTTCAGCATGTATTTTACAGATAAAGACTGAATTTATAAGCTTAACCTGCAAAAAGACAAACCAAAAACAAATGAAAAGGATCAAATTATAATCTGTTGACTTAAAATCAATGCTGTTCACCAAAGATGAAGTGGGATAGGACACAGCACACACACACACACACACACACACACACACACACACTGGCACTGGAGAAGAGAAGGTTGGAGTGTTCGAATACTACCCTTGCCTTGCTGACTTCACAACACAGCATGTCCTGTTAGATAGGAAGTCTGTCACTCAGGTGGAAACAGTCAAGCCTTATGCCTGCCCACAGCTAGTTTCTCAAGAATGGTTCCATTATTCTTGGTCCACACATTTCCTTCACTAGTGTTCTCAGGTCTCTGGGTGTACTGGTTTCAGTATGACATAAAATGATACATTTACTTTTGGACCAGAGATTTAGCTCAGTGGTTCCGGCGCCTGCCTCGCAAGCGTAAGGTCCTGAGTTCGATCCCAGTAATCACATATAAAGCTGGGCATGGTGACTCATGCCCAGCAGCAATCAATACCACATACCACAGTGCGCCTGTAATCCCAGCACTTGGGAGGTGGAGGCAGGAGGATTGCTGAGTTCAAGGCTTGCCTGGACTACATAGTAAGCTCAGGACTAGCCTGAACTATAAAGCGAGACCCTGTCTCAAAAAAAAAAAAAGATACATTTACTTTTGATATTTTGCATAAAATATACATGATTTTGTATTTAAAGTATTTCAACCTTGCTATTTTCTTACAAAATTGAAGGACAAGTTCAAGCCTGGCTGGGTTAAATGCACCCCACGTTATGTCTCCTAGAGTGCTCAGAGAGCCGGTAAGGAAGATGGAGATTGAGCACACTGTCTCCCGTGTGTAGACTGACCTATAGCTGGTGGGGTGACTCCTTCTCTCCCTTGGTCTTGACTCCTTCACTTGTCCAAGAACTAACTATATTAGGCACTCATCCTTGTCGCCCCCGCCCCTAGGATCAAGGAAAACACAGTAGGAGACGGTTTCCAGTGGTGCCTGGGTGGGGAGGGCTAGTGGGCTGGCTTCCACAGGTGTCACAAGGCTGCAGAAGCCGCAGGTGACAGCAGCAGCGTCTGGGGCTGTCAGGCTATTGGATTGTACCGCGTGGCTCATGCCTGGAATCCTCGAGGACACTCCCACACACACCCAGAGCCAAGTTAGAAGGTGACATCCAGCAAGGCTTCAGCTGGGCTACACTATCCAACCAATCAGAGCTAACCACACTGTGCCCACACCTACTCTCTGCTCTCTATATAAGTTTATGTAACTCTCATTAAAAGTGGAAGTGTTCTCTGAACCCTCCCCGAGTCTGAGTGGTGACCCCACCCCTCACGTTCCTGAGCTGGGCCTCCGATCCCAGCTCTCCCGGGAGATATAAAATAAACCTGTGCATGGTGGTGTGTGCCTGCAAGTCCAGCATTCTCAGAAACTGAGGCAGAAGGATCTCAAGTTCAAACCTGGCTTGCTCAACTCAGTCCCTTAAGGAGTCCTAACCTCAAAATAAAAAATAAAGAGGGAGGCTAGGAACATAGCTTGGTGCAAGGGAGTGGATTCAAACTCCAGTATTGGAAAAAAAGTCCAATAGTAACATCTGTTTTTAAAACTAAAATAAAATTATACTGATTTAATAAATATTGATTTTTCCTGATGCCATTCCAGCAAACATCACTTATCATGTTTTATATGCATTACTGTTCCAATTTTTACAAAAGAAGTAATTAAGGTTTATCAACTTTATCTATAACTACAGTCAATTTAATTCTAGGTGTGATTTATTCTGATAATCATGATAAAGCACAAATCCAGAAACATAAAAAAAAAATCCAGGAGATTATTCTCTTCTTGGCATATTCCTCCACGATCACATCCACATTCCTCTTCTCCAGGGAAATAATATCAAATTTGTCCTTTAAGTTTATCATTGTTTTCCATTACTGAATTGATAATCTTCCTCTTACACTGATTTAGTTTTCTTTATAGAATTATTTTTGAAATAATCAATATCTTCTTTTTTCTGTCATTCTTGCTTAAACAGTCTGAGAAATAATTTTCTCTTATTTAAAGAAAAACAAAATACACCGAGTTGACACAAAACAAATTTGCGTTTCTGCTCTGTACTTCTTTTTGCAGTTTGGTACAATCACTGGAAATATACAGAATATTTCATGCTCTCTCATATTAAAAAATGGTCTTTAAAGCATTTATGTTGGTTCTGATTACTCTCCAGGATCCAGCGTTCCCTCAGCTTCTCAGGACTAGGATATTTTTGGAAACTAGCACAGGCATATTCCAATCTGGTGAGATTTAAGCTCCTATATCCAAATGTGGCCTCATTTCCCCTTTTTATATATTTTGTTTATTATTCACTAAAATATGTATCTCCTCAGATAATAAAATATGTAAAAATATCATTAAAAATCATTCCACTGAAATTGACCAAAATTACCATATGGCTTTAACAAAGTTCTTATGTCACTATTATGAAAACATTGACAAAGAAGTTTTACATATATGCAATTAGTTGGTACTAAATTTTAGTAGACTGTATTGCCATTATGCTCCTGTCTGCACTAAACTAGAGAACAATTTTTCTTGTCTCCAGTGTTACTGGCTTTAAAGTGATCGATAATTGAAAGAGTGAATAAATAAAATATTTATAGTATTTGTTTTATCAGTTGTGATTTGAGTTCCATACAACATTACGGGTTATTCATTATTCTTATCAGTAGTGTGTTGGCTGAAAGGACCCAGGCTCAAAACTCTCAATAGGTGATGATCACGATGACAAAAAATAACTGCACTAAATTCGGTCTGCTGCATGCTAACATCTTCTAAATTAATGTGGACATCTGATGTTATTCACACAGAGAACCTGAGAAAAAGTGGAAGTGAATCACCACCTAAATTTTGCAGACATGAAAACTGAGACTTGAAGGAGTAAAACAAGCACAAGATGATTCATATTATAAGAGGCAAGGCCTGCGTGGAGCTCTCTATTAATGTCCATGATGTAAATCCTTCTGCCTTTCTTTCAAAATCGTGACTCAGCCAAAAGGAAAAACAAATATATGTGTGTGTGTGTGTGTGTGTGTGTGTGTATAATAGATATATATTACAATATATATTATAATAGATATATATTACAATATATATATCTATTACAATAGATAAATATTACTATATATATATATATATATATATATATTAGAATCCAAAAACTAAATCAGAAAATGTAAGATTCCCTACTATAGACTTCAGCATAACTAACCTGAAAAACAAGAGTACTTGGGCTGTGATAATAAAGGAGAAACACACACACACTAGATTCTTGGGAAATAAAAACAAAACACTAAAAGCCTACACCCAACCTGAAACTGGACGGAGAATGGGCAGAAAACAAGAACAGCGTGGCTTCCACTTCCTAAAGTCTGAGTCACCATGGCTCCTTCTAGCACCTTTCCTATAACTCACACCAGTATCTGTGTAGCTTCATAGACAAAAGCAGCCTGATCCTCTTGATTGCTTTTCATGGACTGTAAAGCCAATGGCAAAAATAATTCTTGAATTTCCCTGACTAGCTGTATGTTAAAGAATCTCTCTGTAGATAGGTAGAACCCCCACCCTGCCCTGCCTCAGTGTTCTTAGAAAATGTTGAAATGCTCAACTCAGTTTTATTCAATAGGAGCAATTTTCCTTTCTGCAGATAAAGATTTCAGTCTAGTGATCCATCAAGAGTAAACAATATTTTAATGTGATTTTTTTACCCTGACATCACTATGTGTTTGAAATGAATCATGTCTTCCACATGCATAGTTGCTAGTTACTCATGAGATATGTAGTAAAATGATTTTTTTCCTAATAGAAAATCACTTTCCACTGATTTGTTCAGTCTTTTATAAAATATGCCTTGAGATTAGAAGAATGAATTTAAATCTGGCAGGCTGGGGTTAGAAGTACAATCCGGAATTGCGGGATGCCGTCAGGTTAGCCAGGCCCTGCAAAACACATGCCCGTGATGTTAGCCTTAACAGACAACTCAAAGCAACTAAATGTAGGCTAATGTCTAGCCGAAAGTCAAAACGTTTTCAAGAAAGTCAAAATTAGTTTTATTAGTTCTCACAGTGATTATTTTAAGACACAAAAATTTTATGCCATTCAAAAGAAAAACAAAAATCGTGAGCCCCATGTCAACACTGGCCTGTCATTTAATACATGTTACTGCACAAAATATGCCACTCTGTTAGCTTAAACTCAAAATAAATAGAAGTTCAAGGTTTCCAGTTTGAGAATCATTGATCTCTAGAGCTGGCCAACCATGAGTGTTTAGGGCTTATATTAAGAACTCAAATTGCTACTCCTCTCAACCTGATGATTGCATTGCTATTGACCCATGTTTGCTTTGTCTCTTCCTGTCTCTAGCTCTGGACCTCTGTGCTTTCACTTTTACTCAGCAACACAATGGCCACCTCACTACTCCATTCTTCTCCTAGAGTACAGAAGGAAACTGAAAATACAAAGACAAAGCGTGAAGGTACAAAACTACACATGGTATATATGTGTGTGTTTCTGTGTGTATCCTGGTATTTCTGCTCTTCTTTTTCCATACTGTTGTAGCCGCTGCACTTCCTTGTCTCTAGGGAAGTCTAAGCAGAACCTCAAAGTCTTGCTGGTGTGTTTCACAAGCTTCTATGCCCTTGCAAGCACAGTAAAGGGTGCTGTGGACTTGAAGTGCAGCAGAGGCAGCCTCAGACTAAGACATGATTTCCTGGAGGACTCAAGGCAGGGAGAAGTCTGTGTGTACAAGAGGTTCATGCTACAGAGTGATCAGACCTCACAGAAATGGCTCTTGAGGTGCTTGGTGAGGCAAAACTACATTCTAAGCACCACAAGGAAGAAAAGAGCAACCATACTTCATCAGACCAGTTTGCTTTGTTAGCGAAGGCACAAGAACAGCCATACTCGAATGACTACACTTTCTCTTCTGCAGGGTAATGGCACTGCCATGGGATTCATTGTCAGGGGACACTGACAATGAACAGAAAAAATTTCCACTAAGTCAAGTAGGATGGGGTATCAGTCTTAATTTTTTTTTTTTTTTTTGAGACAGAGTCTTGCTTTGTAGTTCAGGCTGGCTCTGAGCTTACTATATAGCCCAGGCACACCTCGAACTCAGCAGTCCTCCTGTCTCTGCCTCCCAAGTGTTGGGATTACAGGCGTGAGCCACCATGCCCAGCACTGTGGTATGTGGTATTGATTGCTGGGGGGGCGTGAGTCACCATGCCCAGCACTGTATGTGGTTACTGGGGATCGAACTCAGGACCTTGCGCTTGCCAGGCAGGCGCTTGAACCACTGAGCTAACCTTCCAGCCCCTCAGTCTAAATTTTTAATCTTTTTAGCATATATTTTCATGTGACACAGCTGACAATAAAATTTAACAGAGATTATTTACATAAATTACAAATTGTCACATGGTTAGAAACATAGAGGTGGAGAAAAGTATAATGTACTAAAGAGCAAGCATTTTCTTTGGTTATTACTTGTTGAGTTTTTTCACTTGACATTTTGGGTGAGATGCAATGTGGCCTTTCCTCACCAGAGGAGATAAAGGTACCTGGCCACTAGCAGGTGGGAGTTAGGATTTTGAGAGAGGAAAACATATCAGCCTTCACTGCAAGACTCACCTAGCTGCATCTGTCAATACTTTCTTATCTGGCTTCCTCACTCCCTCCTGAGCTTTCAGGACTAGACCCGGCACTCAATGAACTGTCCACTGCCACTTAAACAAACCTCAGCCAGAAAATCATGTGTCTCACAGCTCCTGTGTTCATTATCCCTGGATCAGAATGAACTTTCTGTCCTGTGGGGAAAACAACCCCCGAAGAATTGCAGTTATGTTCCCATAGGCCAGGGGTCAATGTCTAAATCCTAAATTCCAGACTTCAGCCATGCCTCTTCATCAGCCTGACCAATTGGTTTCCCTCTTCTGCTTTTTCTCAGTTCCTTCTCTGTTTGGTGTGTAAACTGGGACTGTTTCACACACGAATTCCTTCCTATAGATTCTTTGCTTTTCTTGTTGGGGCAACACTTCTCAAGGGACATAAAGAAATGCCTAGATGTGTTCACAGGGCTACACCGGAATTCCCTTCGCTGCCTCCAATGTTCATGTATGTGGACTGATTGGCTATTCTTGAGAGAAAGGGGAGAGGGGCTCAGAGATTCACTCCAACAGCTAACCGTTTGAGGCTGTGAACTTCAAACTCCACAGCCTTGTCTTTCACTATGTGCAATATAAAAGGCACTGTTCTATGTTAATACAGTAATTAAATATAGTCATGTTACCTATTTTATTTTTATTGGACAAATTGCCTTCCTCAGATGTGTGTATTTTATAGCGTCATTGCATACTATAAAGTACAGAAGTTTACTCCTTACAACTTTAGTACTATTATTTTCCCTTAGGAAAAATTATTATTTTCCATAGGGAAATTATTTCCCTCCTAAGTTATACTTTCTAATCAAAATATTATATGACGATATCATGATGATGTTGTTATATCTCATTTACCAGTGTGGAACTGCCCACTGATATTTCTGGCCTTACCCATGTAGATTATGTCCACGATTTTTGCTTTATACATGGTGCTGCTGGACTAAGTGCCACAGAGGAGGCTCTGTTAGAAACACGGGGCCTACACCAGATCTTACCACATACAACTTATACGACTCCAAGTCACTGCTCAGGGATGAAATTTTCTCATCTGCTTTACAAATCAGGACACTTGAGGCTCACAGAGGTAAATACTTCCCAAGGGCACTCGGTGAGGAAGGGCAGAGCCAGCATTTGAAATTCATAACTGTGTGACTCCAAAGCCCATTCTTTCTCCCCTATGTCAAAGGACCATTTCTTCGGTGAAATTTCCTCACGATAAAAATCCCAAGAGTAGAATTGTTGAATCAAAGAGTGTGACTGTCTCTATAACCCTTGCTACTTACCCACTGATGAAAGTCACAGGGCAAGTAAAATGATGTGAAAACTTATTGTCTACCTTCCCTACAAATCGCCTCCTCTTTCAGACAGAAGCAAGCATCACTGGCCTCCTTTTTAATAGTTGAGAAAATTATAGGCAGGGAAATTTTGATGTTGGCACATATCTCATGCAACCAGATTTCTTGTGAGCTTATGAAAAATATTAGAAAAATGCAGCACAAAATTTAGCAGGTTGTAAATAAAATATTATTACCATGATGAAAGATTCAAATATTTGTTTGCAACTCCACTGGCATAGATGGAGTTCTTAGTAAACAGAGGAACACATATTTAATCTGTGAATAAATAAGGGGCCTTTATGTAACAAAAATTGGAGGGATCTCTTTAGCCAGAATGAAAATAAACGTCAGGGAGACAAAGGGATTCTTTCATGGTTTGAGATACACTATTATTATTATGCCTTTTCAACAACTATCAATGCTCTCTCTTCCCTTTCACTGCAAACAGTGGAACCTTTGCTGAACTGACAGTCAGTCTGAGCCAGTCAACAGAAACTGCTTTGGGTCACATGGCACCCAGAACCCTTGTTGCCATCGCAACTGCACTATGATAAATTAGCCTGTCTCCACCAAGTATTTGGTTTGCCTACATGCTCTAGAAGGTGCTGTTTTGATATTCTCCTCGACAGTTTTAAGCTAATCTCTGATTCAACGTTACAGCACACTTGCTAACATTTAAATATATCTAAGGAGAGAAAAAGGAAATTAATATTTTTGACTCATTAGACACGTGTCAGTGTTTCTCAATGATTTACACATTTACAGAGTATTTTTTGTATCATAAAGTGTGATTATTGTTTCAGAAGTCATTCCATACCAGGTTAATATGGATGGATTTCACCTTTCAGATACTTACATATTACTGTCACTTAAAAATGGAGATAAACTATTAGATTTAGAAAAGGTAAAGGAAAAATGTTAGCTATAAAATCAGTGGAGCTTGTAATAGCTTGCATAATTCTTTCTCAAAAATTAGTACATTCTTATTGTTTGGGAAATCACTTTCTTACTATGTTCTTTGTGCATGTCATAATAAATTGTTTTGTTTCTCACTGCATAATGAGATGGGGAGCTTTCAAATCTGGTCTCGTACTTACATTTAAGGGAGTTTCAGAGATATCAGTTATGAAATACAATATAGCATATTATTTTAGACAAGCTACATAAAAAGTCAATGAGTAATTGATATTTAGCAAAAATGCAAATTGGTTTCAATTTGCAAGATGTTTCATATAAATTTTCCTTTCAGTGTTCCATATCTTCTGATGTTGTTATCATGCCCATTTTGCAGATGAAGCAAAAATTTTGTAGAAAATAAAAAATTGCCAAAATAATGAAAGTAAAATTGCTCAATTTAAAATCAGGTTTCTTCCTCCAAATAGAGAATTCATATACCACATGAGTAACAGAATAATTCTGTTTTACTTTTCCTCAAGCAAACACATAATGATTTATGTATTACACACATCAGCTGAGAGCATGATACATTATTTATGAGAGTTTACTAATTTTGTAACTATAAGAAATACAGTAGAATGTACATGGTAAAGTTTTGTAAATTTGCATGCATCACTTAAAATGTAAATCAAAGTCTATTGTTATTATTTAAGAGTTTCAATGTGTTTCCCAAATTCCAGGTACTGAAAGGCATGTTCAGGAGGCAGTGGCTCTGTTGGGAGGCTGCAGAGAAAGGAAGAGCAGTGGGACTGGATTCTTGATGTCACTGTTGGGACGCTGCTCTGCTCCCCTATCATTCAGTTTCCAAGGGTCACCAGGTAAACATATTTCCTCTCTGACATGCTTCTGCCATGTCACACTCTCCTGCACAAACCCAAAACAACCAAGCTGAGCAATACTAGAATGACTTCTGTGAAGTGACAAGACAAAGTAAACATTCTCAGGCATTTTGTTACAGTGATGAAAACCTCACTGACATAGATAATAAATGTACAAACTGTATTAAAGAATGATTACTTTATTGCTCCTATTTTATGTTTCTGTGCAACAAGAAAAGCAGAAAGATGTAGTATGTTAGAATATAATAAAACAGAAGAAATTTCAAAAGTTAAAATTTCAGGCTTAAGGGGCCAGAGATCTAGCTCAGTGGTTCCAGCACCTACCTAGCAATCACAAGGTCCCTGGTTCCCCAGTAATCATGTACAACAATACTGGGTGTAGGGACTCATGCCCACTGGCACTCAGTACCACATACCACAAATGCCAGGCTTGTGGCTCAAGCCTATAATCCCAGCACTCGGGAGCCAGAGGCAAGAGGATTGCTGAGTTAGAAGCTTGCCTGAGCTACATAGTAAGCTCACGTCCAGCCTGAACCACAAAGAGAGACCCTGGTTAAAAAAAAAAAAAAAAAATGTTCAATAGGTTCCTGGAATTGGTGATGCAGACTGATAACTAGTCTATTGTAGAAAAAGATCACATTTTTCTCAGTTTGGCTCATTCTGGCACTACTTAACATACAGCCCATAGATAAGTCATCCAACTAGGTCACCCAAAAGTTTGTTAGAAAGCCAGAAACTGCAGCTTCATCTCAGCTTCCATGAGGTGGAATCCACATTTTCGCAGGGACCAAGATGATTCATGGGCCCATAAGCATTTTAGAAGCCCTTCACACAGTGGAACTTTTGCCAGCTATTAGAAAAGAACAGGAAGGGACCAGAGGGTTAGTTCAATGGTTCCAGTGCCTGCCTTGCAAGCGCAAGGACCTGAGTTTGATCCCCGGTTACCACATATAATGCTGGGCGTGGTGGCTCACGCCTGTAATCCCAGCACTCAGGAGGCAGAGACAGGAGGATTGCTGAGTTTGCGGCAGCTTGCCTGGGCACCATAGTGAGCTCAGGGCCAGCCTGAACTACAAAGCGAGACCCTGTCTCCAAAAAGCAAAAAAAAAGAACAGGAAGAGACAGAACACCCGGAGCTAATGGTTTCAAACACATGGAATCAAGACTACAAAGAGGAGAACCCCAACAAGTCCAGTTTCACAAGACTCTTGCTCATTGACTTAACAGTCTTTACTGTAAGCCATTTTGAAAGGAGGGTAGGGATATAGAACATATTCCTTGAAGAATCCACACTTAAATGTTAATACTGCAGTTGAGACAACACCATAATTAATTAGTAGCATTAACATATTCAGGAAAACAAATTGTAGAGTAGTAGAAACTGAATAAGTGAATCTTGACTTAAAGTTGTAAGATCTAGGATCACTGGGTTCAATCTGTCCCTGGCATAGAACATATGTGCACACACACACACACACACACACACACATCCTTTTCAATTTTGTTTAGGAACAATGTGAAAAATGAGATGCTTCTGTTTGGGAAATTCTGTGATAAAGGAGAAACTCCCATATAAACCCCTGGGAGCAGTTTATGGACAAGGAAGTGCAGAAGAACAGCCTCTTGCTTTCTCTTTAAACCCAGGGTTAAAGTTGAGCTTGATTTGCTTTCATCTTTCTGACGCCAACACCATTTTCTGGGATTTTCTTTATCTTAACTGAAACTACTTTCTCCAATCAAATTTGGAGAAATTACTACTCTTAGGCCACTCAATAAGGACCTCTTGGCTTTGTAACCAGCTAATAAAATAAAATACATGAGCTAGGCAGTTCCTAAATGATAATATTAATTTTGGAAAATGATGTTCTAATACACGTATGTGCCAGTAATGGAGGAGTAATGCATTTCGCCATTTCACTGGTAGGAAGAAATACTTTGTGATTATTAAGACAAATAAATAGTAATTCTTAAGGCATTGAGTTTAAGCTACACATTGATGTTCTTATATTTTGCTCTTTAGATAAATTAATAAAGGTTAAAAAAAGTCTTTATCCTGCCAAGAGTTCTCACTAAAATGTTAGAGCCGACTTTAAAATTATGTTAGCCAATTCAAAATGAGAGAAAAATAATCATTGTACAATTTTACTATCTTAAGAAGCCAACTCATTTTCCTTTCTCTTCTACTTCCTTCAAGTCATTTACAAGCAGTGTCTACTTTTCTTTGAAATATAATTTCAACTGTGACATTCATTCCCATTGCCCCTGTCTTTGCCAGGCTCACAAGAGTCACAGATATCTGCCACCAGCAGGCTACATCCTGCCTGTTTCTAAGCCAGATCTAAACTAAGCAGACTTCGAGACCAGCAGAAGCAGGTGGTGTTATATTGCTGGGTGTGAGAGTAGAAGGATATAAATTACTGTTGCCCATTAAATATTCAGGCTGTTTAAAATCTCAAGTATAATAAATTACTTCTGAGCTTGCTTCATGTAGCTTTTTACTTATTTTGAATTTTTTAAAGATAATTTACCACAAGTGAATTTATGGTTTGGAAATGCAAACATTTTGTGTGGTTCTTTAAACATATTATGCTAAGTATTTTCAAAAGACTTTTCTTTTTTTAACCCTATCACTGCAGGTTGGAATGGCAGGAATGGCAGGCGGCAAAACCTTCCCAGGTGGTTCTAATGTATAGTTCTGAATGTGACCCCGTGGATGGATATGACACTTTCATTGCAATCTGATCAACTTGCATATTACCATTTAAATTTTCCCCATAACTTACTAGTTACAAATAATTTTAGAGGTTTAACTAAATTATAATCATCAATATTTCTAGGAATTTTACTCTTTTCCTTTTGCCTGTTGTAGGTTGAGGGTGAGAGAAAATTGAAACAATCCTAAGCTACACTGTCTCTAGGACAGTCCTTTCTTTCCTAATCACTCTCAACTCTCTAGCTAAGACAAAAAGGGAGAAAAGGCTCAGCCTGAAAACATAAAATCTGATGAAATGGGCATGCAAGGGACTTGTCCTTGACCCCCCCAAAAAAAATCTCTGAAACATTCTAAACTCTGGAAATTCCATGAAGGAACTGTTTACCCCCAACTTGAAGTAGCTATAAATATTTCAGATGTGTGTCAGAATAAGAGGGCAGCGAATTAACATAAAATTTCAACCTCAGTAACAAGGGATTTCTGAGCAAAACTCTTGTGCTTTCAAAAAGGGATACAGGAAGTGCTTGGTAGTGCATTTCTCTAAAAGGAAGCAGATCCCTGGGCTTCCTGGGTTTTGAAGAGCTCCTGCCTGGTGAGCTTATCCAGAGGCAATAATACATAGATATTTCATGCCACCAATTCTACTTCATTAGGTTTTCATAACTAGACTAGAAGGGAAAGGCCCTCAAGGGTTCCTAAGGGGGAAAAATGCCTCAACTGTTCCTAAGGGGGGAAAAAAACTATAGAAGACTTCTTACAATTTACTTTATATTTGAGGCTTTGAAAGACCTCTTTCAATAAGTTATTAATCAAAAAGAACCTCACCAAGGTGTGTATTATTAATACTTACAAATGAAAAGAAGGAAGGCATATATACTATGGAAAAGGAAGTTTGAAATAAACTGTTTCACTCCCATGAAGGAAGTGACGAAAAATGTAGTTAAAATGTGTCACTGACTTGTTTACAAACATTATAAGTTGACAAGACAAATGACAGTATAGTACACTCAGGAAACGTAAAGCCAGGGCGACCTCTTATACAACCCTATGGGTTATTGCAATGTAGGTGGACAGTAAGGATTACATGGTGTTGTTATATCAAATATCAATGTCATAAATTAGTTTATCAGATCTTTATCAAGATTTTAGATTTTAGAAAAGTAAGGTATCTCATAGGTGAACTCGATGAGGAAGAGAATGGATGAGTTAGAATATAATAAAAATATGATCATTGAATCATAAGACCTAAGTGTAGAAAGCATGTAGGTTTATGGCCCGGACAAAGTTGGACTGTCCAAGTTTCAACTGTGCTACTAACCTAGTTGTGTAATTATTGAATATGTTGTTCATAATCTCTACTTTTTAGTTTCCTATCTTGTAAAAAAAATTGGTATAATCATTGAAATAATGGTTTTCTTTTCTCTTAGAAATACAAACACCCACTTGGAGCCTGGAGATTTAGCTCAGTGGTTCCAGTGCCTGCCTCACAAGTGCAAGGTCCTGAGTTTGATCACCACATACAATGCTGGGCATGGTGACTCACACCCACCAGCCATCAAAACCACATACCACAGTGCCGGGCATGGTGGCTCAGGCCTGTAATCCTAGCACTGGAGAGGCAGAGACAGGAGGATTGCTGAGTTCGAGGCTTGCCTGGGCTCCATAGTGAGCTCAGGGCCAGCCTGAACTACAAAGCGATACCCTGTCTTAAAAAAAAAAAAAAAAAAAAACCCACTTGGTTAAGATGTTTCGGTTTCCTCTACTAGAAAACCATAGAATTGGAGTTAATGACCCTTTTTTTTCTGTTCTCACTCCAATAGTTTCTAAGTTCCACACTCTGCTTAGATGGGCAGAGCATAATTTCCTTAGTTCATTACAAGAAAATAAGCTCCAAGATTAAATTGCAAGGACACTCACATGCTAACAAAAAGGATTTTTATTTTCTATTAGGACAAGAGTTCTCAGATCCCTACAAATTCTCCCATGTCTGTGACATCCATTTTGCTTCCAGGAAAGGTTATTATCTGAGATTTCCTTTATAATTATAGAGGGAAATCTGTTAGAGAAAACGGTGCTGCATCCATGTATTCTGTTATTTTTTACCCACTGTTTCTGTGCTTGCTTGAAATGCCCCAAGTAATGTATTTCTTATCACATCCATTATCACTGGCAGATCTAGTAACATAACTCAGTGTTAAGAGTCCAACAGGCCAATGTACGCCCAAGGGAGGGCCACATGAGAAGTCTGTCTTCCTTTCTTTTAGAGATTTAGGATAGCACTCAATCAGGAAAGGGAAATGTCAGGGTCGCAAGCCATCATTCTCCTCTGATGTGTGTGAAGTGTATCCCTGGTGGGCCAAGCTCTTGCTCGCTGAACCAGCCTGGACACCTCAGAGTCTTCCCTTACATATTGCTGTAGGCAGGCAGTAGAAAATGGAGTTGAAGGTTATTAGAAAAATCTTTGGGTTTTCTCACTCTAGAGAATTTAAATTATTAGGCTGAAGTTGCAAATTCACACTATGCAAAGTAAGAATAAAGAAATGAGCAATCAGATTGCAGTGTCTTTCATCTGTGGAAAATTAATACGAGTTGGATTTCTGTCAGCCTGAGGCCTCTTTCTACTAGGAGGATGGTTCATCTGGGAATGAGAAATCAGCAAGCACATAGAGAGATGCTAAATCTGTTACCAGTTACTTGCATCAGGCAGACAGTGAGAGCTTACTCTTCAGAGCAGCAGAGAGGCTCAACATTCCACCAAACTAGAAACTTTTAGCAGAAGATGACAAAAGCAGCCATCGCAGAAATATATGAGGCTTGGAAAACCAACACAGCACAGCCTTCTCTTGCAGCATCTCAGCTTTGTGTACTCTGTGTCCAGTGTGGACGGCTTGTCCCTCACCTATCTGAAAGCTGCTCAGTCTGGTTCTGTACCTGTTGACATTTTCTGTCAGATCTTATCAGCATTACTTCAAGGAGTCTCAGATAGAGTCATAAATGCAAACGTCCCTCTGGAGGTCACAGCTGATCTGAGGCATTTTCCTACAACGTGGACGTTGTCTAGTGGAAGAAATGAAACAGTGCTCATCCACAGGCTCTTTCCTCTGCTCTGTTGAAGATGGAAGTATACAGTTGCCATAAATATCATTCATTTGTACTTTCCTACTTGAAACTAACTGAACAAATAAGTTTTATTTTCATTCATGTCCAAGGGTTTCCATTTAGAATGGAAAATTTTCCATTAGAATGGAAAATTAGCAGGAAAATACAAAACAGTGACTCTTAAAAGAGAAAATCAGAGGATAAGATAGATATTAATTCCTGGCCAGTAGAAATACTCTCATTCTTTTCCTTTTCCAAGGACTAGTATGATTCCTTCAATATGATAAACCTAAGAACAAATACTTACTGTGTTGTAATGAAAAAGAGGAAGAGAGAGAGAGAGAGAAAAGGAAACACGGCAAAAACAAGAAAAATTTATATTTGCATCATCCTAGTTTTATTTTTTCCAGGCCATGCAATATTAAAGTATGTGTGGTTCATGAAGAAACTCACAGGAATTTATATGCATACTGAAAGTTTTAGGTAGTTGTATTTAAAAAAAATAAAATAAGCAGCTTAAAGCCATGTAAGTTAAATGTACTACAAAGTTCTAAAAGGTTAAATTGTACTGTCAGACTAAAGTCCTTCAAATATTTTAGAAAAGTAAATCTTTACTTCAAAAGTAAACTTTGGCAGTAGTTGGAAATAAAAAAAAAAGAGCGAATTTTCTGAGTCTGTACTGGAGGGAAGTATTACAAGTATTTTTAAAGCTCACTTCTAGAGGGCACATCAGGATTTGAAAGGATGAAGTAAAAGATTGCCTTATAGCTCCCTGAAATATCTGACAGTATTTCAAGGAATTTGGCTGCGACTGACACCAACCCTCACGTGAGACTTTAAAAAAGGAAGACAAACTCTCCCAGCTTGAAGTAATCAGTACACTGTTTCAGGAGGCCTCCACCACTCTCATCCATGGTGTAATTCATACCATGTCTCCTGTGCAGGTGTCTAGAAGACCACCCTTTCGAGAGGCGCCTGCCTCACCAATCACTAATCCTCAATTTGCAGTCACCTCCTCCTAATCTGTGGCTATCATTTGTCCCCTCTAGTAAGCAGATATGTAAATCCAATGAAAGAGAGCTTGACTTGGTAAGGAACTAAAAGGAACACATCATATATTATGTAAATACTATGAATATATTAAATGTATCTTCAGCATAAATCCTCTCGACAATTAAGGCCTTTCCATCTGTCTGTGCCATGACTAATCTTTATTCCTCTGTTTCTTTCATTCTTTTCATCTAGTCAAGAGTCAAGTCTGATACGATCTGTGGCCAATCCATCCTCTTCCCCCACCTCAAACTCCTTTCCTTAGATCTAAGTCCCAGTGTCCTGAAGTGTTGAAGATCTGAAGTGTTAAAGCTCCCATCTTCCTGGAAGCCCAACAGTGGCATTTTTGTCCCCAGAATAATCACCTAATAGAGTGTTTTTCTTTATCCCTCCACTTTACAAGTCAGTTGCTTGTGTTCAGCTTTTCTTGACATTTATACATGACATTTGCAACACATAGAATCCCTGAGCCATTGAAATTATTAGGTGACAAAACAAAAGATTCTAACAGAAAAAATATGGAGCACCAAATGCATGGTATTCTCCTTGTGGTGCCTCCTGAGAGCTTCTGAACACAGGTATTAAGTATATTCTGTTGCCACTATAAAACAGAATCTGGTGCACAGAATGTATTTTTGCAAAATTGGTATCCTTGGGCAAGAGATTTAGGTCAGTGGTTCCGGCACCTGCCTAGCAAGTGCAAGGTCCCTGGTTTGATCCCTGATAACCACATACAACAACACCGGGCGTGGTGTCTCACGCCCACCAGCAATCAGTACCATGTACCACAGTGCCAATGGTTGTGACTTATGCCTGTAATCCCAGCATTCAGAAGGCAGAGGCAGAAGGATTGCTGAGTTCCAGGATTTCCTGGGCTACATAGTGAGCTCAGGTCCAGTCTGAACTACAAAGTGAGACCCTGTCTCCAAATCAATCAATCAATCAATCAATCAGTCAATCAATCAGTATCCTTGATGCTGACTTTAGATGTAATATTCTGGGCCTCATAAACTAGTTAGAGCTTCATATGTTTGCAATCATGTTTTCACTTGGTCACATACAAGACAAAAGGACACTATTCCATGCCTATTTTATGGTTATCTCCAACTAGTAAAAAGGAGTGAAAATAATTTCTTACAAAAAATAATAATCACATATTAAAGTATAACTGCCAGAGGTTTGTCAACTTAAAACCTATATTTAGTGGCCACTCAAAATTCAGGTGTAATAATAATCATACATTATTCTACCTTGTGAGGAATAAGATAATATAAAAATAACCTTAAAATGTGGCTCTGTGCATTTTGTTAATAATCATACATTATTCTACCTTGTGAGGAACAAGATAATATAAAAATAACTTTAAAATGTTGCTCTGTGCATTTTGTAATTAGGCTATCCCATTTTTGTAATCTTCATTCAAAATCTTTTGAACTCAAATATTCACTGCTACCCTCAGCCATTTCTATGTCAGTTGTGAAATTCTCTCCCACAAAGGGAGACTGAAGTCACAGGTCACAGAGTTTCCAAGCACGTGTCCCTTCCTGTGGGACAGTTGCGACCGAGTGGGTTCAGCCTAGTTCCCTCTCATGAATCCCGCCCAGGAGGAGCAGGGAAAAGTATGGGATTTGGCAGTGTGAGTATCCAAGTTACATAAACTACGGTAAGAAATGGGAGATGGCAGAGTAGGGGAAACTAGAAGGTTTCTTGAAAATCCGCTGAGTTCTGATGACTTTTACCCAGTCACGTTCTATCAAGGGCTGAGTGGAAAAATAACCACGTTTGGATGCCGGGCGAAGTGCAAACTTGTCATAATAAAAATTGTATCGAAGATCTGATCATTAGTTTTTATACCGGTGTGTCATTAACATGCTCAAATATAAAAGCTGCACTTTAGACAGTCTAAATGAGTCTGAAATCTCAATACGCACTGTGTAATGTTGTGAGACAAATGGTTTCGACTCTCATACAGCAACTGCAGCATGTCCTTTCAATTCGGATTTCTTGAAGGGCAGTGCGGGGATTCTCAGAGTAAATCAATAAAATCCCACAGCATTTTAGGGCCTATTCTCCAAAACGAAATTAAGCCCTCTGTGTAAAGTCACATGGTTTTCCAATAAAGTTTCCAAAATGAAATGATCAAGTCAGCACGTCTTAGTACCTTCAAGAGGGCTACCTCTATTTTATGCTTCAGTCTGCAAAATAAAATCTTTCATCCTTTTATAGGAAATTAGAGACGAAAACTGTACAAACCTAAATTTCACATAAAGGAAAAGCAAGTCCCAAATAAGTAGAAGGAGAAATGCTTTCCAGGAGACAGCTAACAAATAGAATAATGTCTCAAATGCGATTGCAAACTGATTTTAGTGTAATTTTACATTATTCAGATGTAATGCACAATAGAACGAAATGCCAAGCCACTTAAAGAAAACATTTTAAAAGCACATATAACCAGCTAAAAAGAAATAATATCTTCCAAATATTCTGTTTACATGCCTGTTTTAGTTATTGGTTTCAAAAACAACTGTATGTATAAATCAAGAATAACAATTCTGGGTTAAATATCAAAAAATAATTTCGAGAAGCTAACAGAACATAATTGTAGACCCTAGATTTTGATAGGTTGAATGGCATTAATCATTCATTAAACTAGATGATCAAAACTTTTAAGATCATTCTTAGATGAGTTTATTGAACTGTATCCTGATTTCCAAATGGTATGAGCTTGGAATCAGAAGACTTGGATATAAAATAATGCTCTGTTAGTTACTAGTTTTAGTGACCTCAAGAAGTTATTCTATAATCACTAGGTTTTCTCTGGTATACATGAGAAAATGTCGTATATTCTCATACCATTTCACATGCTTATCAGGATAAAATCCTTAATAATTCATTACTGAGCCTAAATTGTTTTGTATATATACTAGAATTACTCTCTTGGTGAAGATGAATATTGCTTTATCCTCATATCAATCATTCTTTCACTGAATCTCTGCACTTTGCATGTCTGGCTTTTAGTACTCTGAATTTCTCAAGATAGGTTTGGATTTGGGGAGATAATTCTATGCAGAACTTGCTCTTCGAAAATGAGAAGTTAGAATGCCCATCTTTGTGCCCTCATACTTATGAAAGCTTAAAAGGGTAGAAGTGGGTGTAGCCATTCAAAATCACATTTACTCATGTAAAGAAAAATAATAGGGTTCATGAGGAAAATTCAGGAGTTTTTGAACTTCATTGTTGTCTATATTTGTCTGCTCTTGATTTGGAAATATCACTTTGTTTTTCTCTTGCCAGTTCCATGCAGTCACATAAGCAGGACAGACAGCAAGATGACATATCCGTTGTAGCAGCTGTACCCATGGCATGGCTAGGGCCTGAGATGCTCCAATGAGTCTGATCATCCATGCCTCTTGATATTGAATAGTGAAGTAGCACCCAAATACAGTTAAGAAAACTTAGGTATGTTTTTAAGGCTCACATTTTTACAAATTAATGCTTTATCACTTAGAAACTGAACACTACACATGTATGACTCTATTTTTATCTGTTTTCAGCATTATCTTTGGTCTTTTTGTCCTTTGCGTTCTTGTGAGGAGGACCATTGGGAGCAGAAGATTCACCAGCTGCTCAAGAGCTTTTGGCTGAAGATGAGGAAGAGAAAAGGAGAATCTGAACAGGGAATGGGTTAGACACTCAGCTCATCACCTGTGCATCATTTCTTTCCTTGATTTCATGTTTTATAATTAACTTGTGTAGCTGGTTTATATCTTTAGAAGATTGTTGACCTTGACTCAAGTCAAAACAATGGAATTAAAATATCAACTATAAAATCAATGTTATCTACTTGATAGTCTTCCCTCTCTCTCTCTCTCTGTCTCTCTCTGTCTCTCTCTGTCTCTCTCTCTCTCTCTCTCTCTCTCTCTCTCTCTCTCTCTCTCAGGAGGCCAGTGGTGATATTTTAGGCTTTGCAGGCTATATAATATCTGGAGCAAGTAGTCCACTCAGCTCTTATGGCTTAAAACCAGCCATGGATTACACATAAAATAATGGGCCTATTTGTGTTGTTCCAGTAAGGGTTTGTTTATGGCAATCTGATTTCCCTATAATTTCACATAGGACAAAAATGTATTGAATTTTTTAATAGTTCAAAGTATAAAAACCACTTTTAACCTCAGTGACTATATAGATCACATGATAGGCTAGATTTGATCAATTGGCAATAATGTTTCCACTCCTGATTTAGATTAGCAACTTTAACTAGATATTAGAAAAAAGTTGCCAAGATTCATTCTGTTCCCAGCTGAAAAATTTCTCCAAAGAAATACATTATGGACTTATTCAAATTGTTTTTTAGAAACATGAAGTCTACTACCATAAGGCACTCTGAAATATTTCTTACTATGTCTGAAAAAAACTCACAGTGTTAATATCAATCACAAAAGTCATCTAGGCAGAATCTATTTTCACTCTACATTAAATTCAGTAAAATTTCTGTTGTCTAAGACCATGCCTTAGGTTATGTTAATGCCCTACCCTGAAGCATCAGAAAGTTTTTGCTTTCTTATAAACTAAGAGAAATTCACAGTTTGATGGAGTTGGAAATGGAATATTGGAGGACAAGTAGAATAGAATTGGCTTATTGCCTGGGTTATTTTAATAAAAAGTGTAGAGAGGAATATGTTTATTATTCTTTCGCTAAGCTGAATTATTTTAATGCAACATTTTCAAATTGTTTTATTATTCTTGGAAAAAAAATCAAACTCCTTAGCCCACTGATCAAACTTGACTTTTATGGCTAATTTTGTGTTCAATGTGCTCCGGAAACTCTAAATGAGTGGTCTGCAGAACAGTTTCATTTTCCCTTTAATATTTAGTTTGTTTAATATCACTGAGGTAACTGTAATTTAAAGTGGTTTAATAAGTTTCTTTGAAATACAGAGATTCTGTGACTAACTGCTCATTTGTTACAGTAACTGTGCCAGTGTCTGGTCAAAGCAAGGCACAGCCTCACAACTTAAAAGAGATTCACAGTTCATTGTGACAGTCTAACGGCAAAAATGGGCAGGTCCTTAGTAAACTGTGCATGATACGTACACACTCCTATATGCAAGCACACAAAATAACAAAGGAGCCAGTTTACTCAGCTCCACAGAGTTAGCCGCCCAACACATTGTTAGAAGAGAAACATGTACATTCACACAGGAATGCTTAAAATGAGTTAGCGATAAAAGCTCAGATTTGAAACACTTGCTCATTTTCAAGGTGTGAGTAATGTGAACAAGGCCCGTTTCTAACTACCAAGGTGATATTTTTGATGCCAGAATTGGACAAGAGGAACACTCTTGCTTCTTGGTAGGAGCAATGTCGACATCTCACTGCATGGTACTTTAGAGATAAATTATAGTTATTTTTTTTCTCCTGAAAACCACAAAATAAACTGGAAGTTGTTTTCTCTGTTTACATTCTATAGTATTACACATTTCTACATTAAAATAAAATTCTCCATATTAGAGTAGGTTAGATTTTAAAAACATCTTTAAAAAGAACATGCATATGAAATTATTGGCACTAGCAACATTAGATTGTTGAATGTAATGAAGTGGACATCTAGAAAGGAAATGATTATAAATATCAGGAAAAGCTAATATTAAAGAAAAGCTTTTATTAGATATATTGTTTTTCTATCAAATAATAACAATTCAAGTATAATGCTGAAATGGATTTTTCTTCCATTATTAACTTTTAGCTATATTCTGGCTTCTATGAATGCAAATCTGATTGGTTACAGTGATTTCTATAGTCCAAGGGGCAAGAACACCATGCTACTCTATTAGCATCGATTTGTAACATGAGTGGAAAATGTTCATGGCAAGGAGAAAATAAATCTATGGGCACACTTGTAGAACTAGGTCCCTAAAGCTTATCCAGTTCAGTGAACAGGAATTTCCTTTTATACTTATTGTTTATCTTGCCTTCACTAGTTGGAGAAAAATGCTTTCCTTGTTTTACATCAAATCAAGGTATCTGTATGACATTTTACCTAACCCAGACAAAAACAATGTGAAAACTGTGAGTGGACTGGAGTTGTAAACTCGCTCTTTTAGGATGATTTATGCCTAAGATTATACTTTGAAATTCAACAACTACCTCAACTATGATAGTCATATTTGGGTCTCAGTTACTGTTCTAGGAAGCTGCAGAGACTTTCAGGGACAGAATTTTATCTAATGGTACATTTGCAAAAGTTAAAAAGGGCAGCATCAGAATGCCAAGGTGACTTTCAAAGGAAGGTACTAAACTATGTAAGTTTAATGTGCTGGGTGTTTAGGAGGATGGTGATGTTCTGTGACTTACTGAGAAGTCATCATGGCGCTAGGTAGGTGATGCACTCTACCGGGACTGTGCCGAAAGAAAAGGAGTGAAGCTGAAGCTTGAAGAATATTTCTCTGAGGTAAAAGTATGAACGAGTCAATGAGAAGTTTAAAAACACATGGGAGCAAGATGATCAAAATATCTTGGGGCTTCTAGAAGGAAAGGCTAAAAACAAAAGAGAGATAGGACACTTCTGGGGGATGGATGAACAATGGTTCTGTCAAAGAAGCCTTGGAGGACTCTGAAAACAGTGAGGAAGAAATGTCAGTACTTAAGGTGAGGTGCTGATAGGACATATGTAGTGATAGTTTTGCAAATCGAGGAAGTTTAGGATCATTAATTGACAGTCTAATTTGAGTGTGGGAGATGGTGTATGTGACAAGGTAGAGAGTATGTATTTAAGTAAAAAGAGTCAGACATCAGTGTGTGCACTTGAGGGAGGAGGTGAATGTATGGAGGAGTCTGTGATAATAGGTAATAAGGTGATATTAAAGGTAGAAGGGTTCAGAGCTGAATGGCTTCTGAGGAAGGTTTCCAGTGTCTTAGGGGGAATGACATTGTCAATAGATGTTGGGAAGAAAAAAGAATGAAGAGGTCGTGGTGAGATCTGAGAGTATCTGCTAAAAGGACATTTGTAAACTTTATCTCAAATTAGCATTTGTTAGTTTTTCAAATGAAGTAATAAATAGCATGGGCATAAAATGTCTTCGCAATGCACAAACTCATCCCAATAAACCTAACGATTCTAGTCTAAAGATTTAAGTTTATTTGTAGTTATTTCCAAAACTTTGTAACAGGATACTCAGAGGACTCAAAAGAAGAAATCCTTTCCAGAACCAAAGAAAATTTTACTCTTTATATCGGGAATCTCTCAGCTCCCAGAAGGACCAGTCAGATAGTAACGTTATTCTGCAAGAGGTGAGCAGGATAATTACTCTTGCAATAACTGTGCTCCTATCCCAGGACACTGTGATTTCAAGTGGTAAAATGATACATGAGTGGGATATGAGACCTTCAAGATATCTGTGATCAGAGAGAAACAAAGGGGGAAGGAGGTAGGAAGGATTTCAAGGGAATAGGAGAGGCCTCCAGAAACTGGAAACAGTCTCTGCTCCTACAATGCTCAGCCCATAATCTAAGCAAATAATTATCTCTAGAGCCTATAGGAAGGAATGCAGTCCTGCTGACACACTGATTTTAGCCTAGCGATACCTGTACTATATTTTTAACAATTTAACTATAAGATCATAAATAGGTATTATTTTAGGTGGCTAGGTCTGTGGTAATGTGTATGACAGAAAAAATTATATATAATATGACCTTTTTTTCTATGAAAGTATTTCTTTAGCAAACATCAAAAATAACAGAAATCATTTTGTATAATCTTATAGGAGAATGACCTTTTTTTCCAAAAAAGATGAAAATTTTGTCAGCTAGCAAAGACTACTGGATTTCCATAGACTTTCATTGTAGGAAATAGGTTCAGCAGTCCGCGTTTGTGCCTTCCATTTATTGCCTGTTAAGTCACTAGGCTCTAACCTTCTACCCAAGTGGTATCTGCTAGACCATGTGCTAGATTTTGGCATCGGTTGGACTAAGCTAGCTGTACAGCAACCAAGGCATTAGTAAGAGCAACATCCAGTGGCAAACGATATATGGAGATCTATGCCAAGTCTACCGTGGGATAAACGAAAGGCCAAGAAGCACTGCCCAGTGTGCAGGTATTTCCCGGGATATGAACTGGTGAAAAACAATTGGAAGCTTGGACAATGTGATGGGACACTCCAGGTAGAAGTCATGTCACAGGAGAAATGGCGAAGTGGCCAAAAGACTGGCTTCTCTCTCACGTTTAACCAATCAGTATAAGGTGTGAATGGCAGGAGGATAAAATGTTCTCAGATAATATTAAGAATTTTTGAGTCATATAAAATTTACCGTGATAAAAAGAGGAGTCTGGAATGTATAACTAACTAGTAGGCAAGCTAATGCACACCCTAAGCAGAGGAAAATAAAATGGTATTTCTTCTTCTGTGGCAGCATGAAGAACAAATGGAGGTGTAATAAACAGGAAGTAAAGAAATAGGTTGGAAGCCCATACAATAACGATTACACAAAAATTAACTAGGGCCCAAGGCAAAATGTTAGAGCCGAGGTGAAGATCTGAAAGTGTTTCGCTAGAACATGTGGATTGGATGACCTTTTAAGTGAAGGATGGTTGAAGAAAAAGTCAAGGATCATCATTATCCATCATGGTTATCAGCGTAATTAAGTTTCGCTGGGCCTTAATACTTGGGTTTTATCAGATGAACTGCAAAATAACATATGAAAAATGATTGTTTTAGTTTCTTGACAAAAAACACTCCACGTGAAACTTCAAAAGACAAACCATCTTCTTCTGTTAGTTCAGTGCTGAAACTCAATCTCTTAGTTTCCCTCAGAACCTACTTACTTCAAATCATTCTCTGGGCCATTCCACCATTTCCACAAGGTTGACACCTAAGTTTCTGGGTTGGGCGACTGAATAGATAACTACTGTTAGATAGAAAACTCAAAATAGAGAGAAGAGCAGCTGGCCAAACCGGAAATACATTCAGTTTGCAACATTTGGCAGGAGGTGCAGAGCCAAAGGGCTCCTGGTTTCCTGGGTCTGATTTCTGACTTAGAAGAGGGCAATACCTGTTTCCAGTCTGATCTTTTGCTGGGCCAAAGACAATGTAACTACCAGAAATATAAAAGAGCCAGGAAATGCATACCTGTTCTGCAGATTAATTTCCGATATTAAACAAGGGAGAAAAATAATGCTTCCTTTCATCTCCAAGGTAGTACAATGTCGCCATCTACTGTAATGGTTGCCAAGAACAATACGTCTTCCAGCCCAGTTTAAAACGGAACCATGGGGCTCTGATCACAGCTCCTCTCTGTGGCTCTCAACTTACGCACTGCCCTCAGATTCCTCTGCTTTCTCCCGTTTACCTGCCTGGGGCTTCAAACTAAAATGGGCATGAAGACCGGGCAGAAACCTGTCCTTGTTCAACAAATGGACATTAAGTCTCTTCTACTTCTCATTCTCTAATTGCCATTGTTTGGTTTGTCATTTTCTGTTTCTGGATATAGTACTGATACTAATGATCATACACACAGACACACACATATATATTACACACACACACACGCTCTCTATCTTCTCTTTCATCAGTTTCCTTATCCGTAAACTGCAGTTACTGCTGTTCACCTCAAAGTGCAATTCTATAACTTAAATGGAAATTATACATATATGAAATCTATATAGGAAAACCTGACTAAGGCTTTGTTCCTTTGAACCCTATTTATGAATAGAATGTATCTGAGTAAGAAGCCAGCAAACATGGAAACAGAGCATGTGGAGGGCGGGACCTACTGCAGAGGGGCACACAGAGACTCCCAAAGCAAGGTCTGCATGGCCTGACAGGAACAGAAAGAATAATACAAAATATGTATCAAAAGTAAAGGGACGGCAAAAGTGTATTTTAGTATAGCAAAACCTTCCCTATTCTAATGACACAGAAGCACTAAAGGGAAGGAGATGCTAGCAAGGCATCTTGCTAGCATGAAGATGACTCTCCAGGATCCAGCTTCCATTATGTACAAAACTGCTTCCCTGACTTCCCGAAGCAGGAGACTGACTCGGGTGATTGCTCCTTTCCTGCGCCTCCCAATTCCAGGGGTAATTGCTCTGACCTTGGCTGTGTAGGACCATTCTGCCGTTTAGTGCACTTTCTTGGATATTCATTCATCAAGTATTTATTACTCACTGCAAGGTGTGAGCCACTGTGCTAGAAGCAATTTTGTCTTTTCTTCATGATGAGCGTTATTGTGACTTGATTAGGACAGAGCTGCAGGGCTTATTCAGGGATTATAAAATTACACTTCATTTGAGCAGCGTGTGAGAAAGTCCCAGTCTTTCTAAATGTGGATATGATAAGTTCGAGGAGCATCCTAAGGAGGGTCCCTTGGTGAGCACTGCCGGTCCCTGCTGCCATAGTTAGATCTGCAGATTGTTCTGGACAGGTTGCTAACTAGTGCTGCACATCAGGCAGGACCACATTACCCAGCATTCCTGGTATAAGAGTGTCCACACTAAGGAAGACTGGGTTTGGGAATTGTGGAGAAAAGGGTAAAGGTCAAATAAGGCACAGAGAAAGGTGTCCTGGGCAAAAGGCATAATAATAACACACAAGGAAAAGAGGAACATTTTAAACTTGCACTTTGACTAAAGATAATACTCTGAAGGGATCTGATAATCTTTGCTTTTTTTTTTTTTTTTTTTTGAGACAGGGTTTTGCTTTGTACTTCAGGCTGGCCCTGAGCTCACTATGTAGCCCAGGCAAGCCTCAAACTCAGCAATCCTCCTGTGTCTGCCTCCCGAGTGCTGGTATTACAGGCATGAGCCACCACGCCCCGCAATCTTTGCTTTTTCAATATCAAAAATAATTTTCTGATTATGAAGATGACTTGAAAGTTTCACAAATTACCAGATCAATTTAAAGAGAAGGCAATATTATTATCGTCCACCCCACAGTGCTCCCAGCCAAAAAGACAGAGGGATCAGCATGTAAATCAGCTCTTTCCAATGATTTGGGCAATTTCAGATGATTAAAAATTCAAATAATGAGCAGTACACATTTTAACTATTGTTCAGAGTTCATAGTACTTTGGTGGCATTGACTGTCAGCCTTCAGGTTATCTCTGTGGTTATTTATTTATTTAGAGACAGGCTTTTTACTGTGGTCTGGCCTTGAACTTACAGTGATCCTCCTGCCTCTGCCTCCCAAAAGCTGGGATTACAGGTGTGGGCCACTACACCTGCCTTGGTTATCTCTATGTCACAGGGCACATGTCATCATGTAGCATCCTCTTCTGTTACTCAAGTTGAATGGAAATGTGCCTTTTTTGGATAGGGCTACTTCCCAGTGAAGAATACACATGTCTGCTAACAGCTGCTATACACTCCTCTGGTCCATATATTATTCTCTTCAGGATAAACACTCAATGATGAAGGATTCAATACTTAATTTCTTTCTAGCTTCGTCCCAGCATTGCCTAATTGAATTTTCATTACAGGTGCAACCAATTCTTTTTCAATTTGTAGCTGAAAATTGCCACAGCAACAGATCCCAACCATATTTTAATGAAGCCTTTTATTAGAGCAGTGGTTCCTGTTGCCGTGTGCGAAGGAGCCCTCAGATTTTCCATTAGAGGCCACACTCTGGATAGGTTTATAACTTGGAAATAAACCTTTTCATCAGGTTGAAGGAGGGTGAGTAAGGTTTTAGCCTTAAGAGTACTTTGTTATTTCATGATAATAAATCAATTTTCCCACAAGATCAGAGTGCAATAACAATTTTCTCCCAATGTTATCTTCTTGTGTTTCCCCAGGTTTATATAAATGACCACGTTTCACACATATATATCTCCAGAAAGCATTCATTTGGGGTCAGGGAAAAAGGTTCGAGAGTAAGGCAATTGAACATTTTGTGCACGATGCTAATGCAATATCCATAAAGGCCAGATAGTGCACTGAAAAGCCCCCATGCAAGGCACAGGCTGCGTCTCTGATCCAAGCAGCCTTCTTACCAGGGCATTCTGTTGGGCACACAGCACCCGGACAAATGTGGGTAGGTGGTTCTAAACAAGTGTCACACCGTACACTGAAAAATAACCAAGAGGATAAGTTCCAGGAAGGAGAGTCAGTACTGTGGCCTAAATAAATTTTTTAAAAAAAATATCTCTTACCTTTACTTTTATAAGGAAATTTCCTCTTAATTCCTAGGTTAGTCCACTGAGACTCTTTAAAGGGCCTAGGTTTTGATTTCAGAATCTAATTCTGAATTTATAGCCCAATGGAGTAATTTAAAATGTTTACAGGCACACCAAAAATGTTGAAGAGCCTAAATGACCTTATGCAATCTTAGCTAATCCAACACATGTATATTAGCCGAAGTATACACCCCAAACAGTAAAGTCTTTATTGGTAGTGAAATTTCTACTAGTTTCTCTTCTTTGTTATTGCATAGTCTTTTACATCTGTATGCTTGAAGAATTTAAGTATTTTCTGTTTTTCAGAGTCAATCAGAAGTGGAGTTGATGGTGATGCTTTTGAAAGTATAAATTTATACACCATTTCTCTTTTGAAGGATGTGTATTTTATTGGATGTGTCTGAATTAAACAGCTTCTCAACCAGTACAAGTAGTTCCTATTACTGCTGCTGGCGGGCAACCAGCTATCATGGTCGTTGCCAGACTTTATGTTGGCTATGTTCTTTTCCTCCTTTTTATGTACCATTGTCTTTCAGTCTCAGCCATTGTAGGTACCTTCCTTAACATAAATTGGATGGAGTTTGAAACATCTTTTAAGAACAACAAACACTCTTTTTACTTCTTGACAACTCAAAAAAAAGGAATTCTTCTTCTTCTTCTTCTTCTTCAAAAAAAACATTGCTTTAAAACATCACGACTAAATGGCCACGCAACTAAGCTTTGTAAGAGAGAGATTTAACCCCTTGGGATTCCTAACACTGATCTCTGTTTTGCTCCTTTTGCAGCAGGGTCTGGTAAAGCAGGAGCACGTAGTTGGCTAGAGTACAGAGTGAAGAAGGAGGAAAGGTCCGGGAGGAAAGATGGCTGCAAAGATGAGCGATTCAAATTCTCCTCCACCTTCCTCCCACCCCCTGGTAATCTTGTCACACTGCCGCAAAGCAAAGCTTCTTTTGCTTATATGCAGCTCTGAAAATTATGCTTATTATTGCCATGATCTCAAAAAGGAAAATTATTATTATTATTCATTCCCATGGCCTACTTTCATGCTGAACAATTATGACTTCAGATGAGAAATAACAGTTTCATGTCAAAATGCTCATACATTTATGGAAATACATAGCTGTCATTCTGCATAAAATTAGAAGCCTTCAATTTTCATTTCAAAATCATTCTGCATGCAAATAGTGAATGCAAACAAGAAACTTTTATAGCTGGTTTGAGATGCAGCATTGTACTGTCATAAAAGAAAGTTCCTAGCCAAAGCAGTTAATTAACAGCTAAATCATGATAACCCCCTCTTTTAGCCTGTCGTGTCAATGATTCCTATTCAAGGCACAGAGAGGGTAAGAAAGTGAAGTCTCTGAGCCTTGGTTTTATCTGGGATATGGCCTGAAATACACCTCAAACCCCTAATACTTTCTTTCATACTTAAAAAAAATCATGGAGAAGCATAATGTAAGGAACATAAACACAGTTAACATTCTCTGATCTATTATTTTAGGTAAATGTTTAAAAAAATCAAATATTCATATTACAATCTCAATAAAGTATACATTATCTATATTTCATCATTAGGATATATTATAATGAGGACAACAAAAATATGTGCCCACCGTGGCTTAGTTTATGAAGTTTTGAAAGCAGTTCAGTGTTGTGTTGTGCTTTAGCATATCTATTATTAAATCAATTATGTCTGGACTGGTATATTCAAATATGCCTGTAATTGGAAGTCCTGGGAACAGAATAAAAAGAGTATTGTTACTCACAAATAATTTCCTACTTTCTTAATATGCTTGAATCACAAACAGCAACATGATTTGCTATCCTTTGCTATAAGCTCTGTTATTAATACTGAATATTCACTAGTTTTAAAGAATGAAGCACTTATTTTCTACTTATTTTACATTACCTATCATACATTTTGGCAAAGGAAAAGGAAAGGGTGGATAGGGGAAAGTAAAAGAAAGAAAAACCTTAACAGTTAAAAAAAAAAAAAAAAGGAAAGAAAGCTTAAGTATATAGGGGGTGGAGCTTGCAGGGAGGGCAGGAGAACAGGGAAAAATGAGAATTAAGATGTGTCATGCACAGGTACAAGTTCTCAATGTTAAGTGTGATCAGGTTGTATGTTTAAAATGGACCAATAAAATAAATTTTTGTCTTTTTTTTTTTTTGGTTTTTGAGACAGGGTCTCGCTTTGTAGTTCAGGCTGGCCCTGAGCTCACTATGGTGCCCAGGCAAGCCGCCGCGAACTCAGCAATCCTTCTGTCCCTGCCTCCCAAGTGCTGGGATTACAGGCGTGAGCCACCACACCCGGCATTGTGGTATGCGGTGTTGATTGTTGGTGGGCATGAGTCTCC
>PVIC010013665.1:0-37719 GCA_004025085.1 Thryonomys swinderianus
GTTCTCACTTCTGACACATCATGGGAGGTATTTGAGCAGAACAATCACATCATGTTTGTTACCATAATACAATAAATGCCAATATCAGTATTAAACACAGTAAATAAGATAAAAAGTTTTGTTAAATTCTATTCTGGAGACTTTGAGCTTTTGAGTTACCTCTATGTCTATATGCCAGAATTTAGAATTAATCAGCAATATGTATACAACCTAAAGATCGTAAATGTAGCCCCCGATCCCTTTGGGGATGAGGTCACTGGGGAATCAGGGAGGTAGGGAGACAGGAGGAGAAAGAGATAGGGTTAGCAGATTTATGAAGATCACCTATACCCTAGAACCTCATATATGCCAGCGGGTAATAGAGGATAAAAGGGCATGTGTACAACAGTACTAACTGTATGCTGTAAGACCGTTGGTGGCTTTTCACACCTTCTTATAATAGTACAGAAGAAGAAATAGGGCAGCCTAAGAATCTTTTCCTTCTGGGTATTGCTTCTGACAGGAAGATAGGAGAGGGTATGGGGACAAGAGGTGAATAGAGGGATCTAGGAGTGGATGGCAAAATAGAAGCTAGATTTCCCCCACTACCACCTTTTTAAAAAAAATCTTGCCTGGTCTCTCAGTGCGGCTCTCGGAGCACGCCTCCTGTGGAGGGATGCAGGAGATGGGTCCAGCTCCTCTAGGGCCTGGGTCCTCACAACGCAGCTCCGGGGTGGAGTTTGGGCTGGCTGGAGGCCCTCAACCCTCCGTCGTGCAGCTGGCAACTAGGGTCCATACCTGACTCCTCACTGCACAGCTCCAAGATACAGTGGGCCTGTGGGTGGCCTTCAGTCCACCAGAAACGGATGGTGGCCCGCAGCAGCCGGGTCCACGCCTCTCCCTTCAGTTGGTCGGAAACAAACGGCAGCCTCTACAAAACTTTTAAAGAAGAGTTAATACCAGTACTTCCAGTCCCTTTAATGAAACTGAATGGGAAGCAGTACTCCCAAAATCATTCCTTGAAGCAACCATCACCTTGATTCCAAAGAAAGGGAAAGATCCCTCCAAAAGAGAAAACTACGGGCCAGTCTCTCTAATGAACATTGACACAAAAATCCTCAATAAAATACTGGCAAACAGAATACAGAGAGTTATCAAGAAAATCATACACCCTGATCAAGTCGGATTTATCCCAGGAATGCAAGGCTGGTTCAACATATGTAAATCAATTAATGTAATACACTAAATTAACATACTCAAGGACTAAAACCATATGATTATCTCAATAGACACAGAGAAAACATTTGACAAGATCCAACACCCATTTATGGTCAAAACCCTAGAGAATTGGAATTGATGGACTTTATCTCAATTTAATATAAGCTATTTATGAGAAACCAACAGCCAGCATCATACTCAATGGGCAAAAACTGAAACCTTTTATACTAAGGTCAGGAATGAGACAAGGATGCCCGCTGTCACTACTCTTGTTCAATATAGTACTGGAAACATTAGCCATAGCAATCAGGCAGGACAAAGATATAAAAGGAATAAAGATAGGAAAGGAAGAAGTTAAACTGTCATTATTTGCTGATGATATGATATTCTACCTAGAGGATCCTAAGAACTCAACCAAAAGACTGCTAGACTTAATTACCCAATTTGGTAGTGTTGCTGGATACAGGGTCAATGCTCAAAAATCAACAGCCTTTGTCTACACAAACAACAGACTCACTGAAAGAGAAATTGGGGAGTCTTTCACAGTGGCACCCAGAAAAATGAAATATCTAGGAATCATCCTAACAAAGGAAGTGAAAGACCTCTACTCTGAAAACTATAGGACTCTGGCAACTGAGATAGAAAAGGAAACCAGAAAGTGGAAAGATATTCCTTGTTCTTGGGTCAGGAGAACCAACATCGTCAAAATGGCTATACTCCCACAACTACTATACATATTCAATGCAATTCCAAATGAAATTCCAAAGGTGTACTTCACAGAGCTAGAGAAAATAATACAAAAATTCATGTGGAACCACATGAAACCTAAAATAGCAAAAGCAATTCTAAGCAACCATGACATGGCAGGGGGTATTACAATCCCCAATTTAAAACTCTACTATAAAGCCACTGTGATAAAAACTGCATGGTACTGGCAAAGTAACAGACCCGAGGACCAATGGAATAGATTAGAAGACCCAGAAACAACTCCAGATACACTAAGCCACCTTATCTTTGACAAAGGAGGCAAACATCCCCAATGGAAGAAAGACAACCTCTTTAACAAATGGTGCTGGAAAAAACTGGGCTTTAGCCTGCCAAAAGCTAAAGCTAGATCTATCTCTTTCACCATGCACAAAACTAAACTCACAATGGATAGGAGAATTAAACATAAAACAGAAACAATGAGCCTGCTGGAAAACAGGCTAGGTAAAACTCTTGGAGACATTGGCTTAGGCAGAGACTTTATGAATAAAACCTCTATAGCACAAGAACTGCAGAAAGAATCAACAAATGGGATCTCATTCTACTGAAAACCTTCTGCACAGCCAAAGAAGTCGCTGGCACTTCTAAAAGACAACCAACAAACATGGGAAAAAATCTTTACTAGCTGTGTATCAGACAAAGGGCTATTATCTACAATATATAAAGAACTCAAACAGATCAGCCTCCCCAAGTTTAAAGACCCAATTAAAAAATGGGTATCTGAAATGAACAGACTCTTCTCAGAGGCAGAAGTCAAAGCAGCCAAGAAGCATGTGAAGAAATGTTCCACATCACTGGTCATTCGAGAGATGCAAATGAAAACAACACTGAGATTTCATCTCCACAAAGAATGGCCGTGATCACAAAATCAACGAACAAGTAATGCTGGCATGGCTGTGGGGAGAAAGGAACCCTTCTCCACTGTTGGTGGGATTGCAGACTTGTGCAACCATTGTGGAGATCCGTGTGGAGATTTCTCAGAAAACTAGGACTAGGGGCCCCATTTGACCCTGCTATCCCCCTGCTAGGAATATACCCAAAAGAATTTTAAAAATCTCATTGGAAAGACAGATGTACACCCTTGTTCATAGCAGCTCAGTTCGTGATAGCTCAATCTTGGAAACAATCCAAATGCCCATCAACTGGAGGCTGGATAAAGAAGATGTGTTTTTTTTTTTTTTTTTTTTTTTTTGAGACAGGGTCTCGCTTTGTAGTTCAGGCTGGCCCTGAGCTCACTATGTAGCCCAGGCAAGCCCCGCGAACTCAACAATCCTCCTGTCTCTGCCTCCCGAGTGCTGGGATTACAGGTGTGAACCACCAAGCCCAGCACTGTGGTATGTGGTATTGATTGCTGGTGGGTGTGAGTCACCACGCCCAGCATTCTATGTGGTTACTGGGATCGAACTCAGGACCTTGTGCTTGCCAGGCAGGCACCGGTACCACTGAACTAAATCTCTTTCCCCAAAATGTGTTCTTTTTAAAAATAAAATGGAATATTACTCTGCCATAAAGAATGACAAGAATGATGCATTTAGGTGCAAATGGAGACACCTGGAGGATATAGTAATAAGTGAAATCAATAGATCACAGATAAGCAAATTCTGGATCTTCTCTTTGCCATGAACACCTGTAGATGCAAATGACCTCTAGAAAGTAGAGCTTTTATAGAGTGGGAAATTTCCATAGGAAATTTGGTGTGGGAATGTAATAAAGGGAAAGAATAAATATGATACAGAAAGAAAATTAAAGAGCATGTATAAAGGGGGTGAGGAGGTGTGGGTGGGTAGGTATATGGGCAAAAATGAGAATTAACTTGTGTTATATAGTGGTACAAATTCCCCAATGTATACATGTTTTTGAGATGTATATAAATTGTATATAAATTTTTAAATATGAAAAAAAAAAGCAGTGACACAGCAATAAAACCCTTGCTTCTGGGTACGAACCAGCTCAGTGGTCTTTTTTTCATCTGCCCAAGCTCCTTCATACTTCTTTTCTCAGGGCTCACAGCACTCTGTGTAGCTGTGGCCCAGAGGGTGCTGCTTTGTGTTTGCTTTATCATAACATGACCTGCCAGGCAGAGGTTGCAGTGATTAGGATAGAAAGTGGAGCTCTTCCAGCTACGTATTTCTATGTGGTAGATTACCTTGCTTCTTTCCTGGACTACATATGAACTGTGTGTGGGCAAGAACTATCGATTCTTGTTTGTGTTTTCATTGTTCAGATCATAACAGAGGCTCTGTAAATGCTGGCTGGGTGAAGAAAGGAAGAGAACCAGAACGAGGTCTCTCAGTTGTTAAGATGCCTGACTTCTGAGGCTCCAAAGAACTGTTGCTGCCTCCTGAAAAAGTATTCTGTGGTCTCTTCTGGGAGTCTAAATGGTGCTCTTCTCTCTATGATCACCATGATCTTCTCCATCCGCATGAGATAGAACAAGTCTGTGGAGTGGCAAAGCTTCTAAAACTTTGAGTTTTATTTACTAAAGTTTGTTCTTTGATAATGGAAAATTATCTGTGTATAATTTAGGTTTGGCATTGATGAAATCTTTTTTTTTTTTTAGACAACATCTCGCTTTGTAGTTCAAGCTGGCTCTGAGCTCACTATGTAGCCCAGGCAAGCCTCGAACTCAGCAATCCTCCTGTCTCTGCCTCCCGAGTGCTGGGATTACAGGCATGACCCACCATGCCCGGCACATTGATAAAATCTTTAAAATAAACATTCCATGCTCCTCCTTTGTATAAGTCACTTTAGTTGGAACCTTTTAGGAATTGGGAATGACTTTTGGATGTCTGCCCTGCGGGATCTTTTACAAGAATTATTGTACTAGGATTATTGGCAGACATCTGACCTGCCCTATTGGTTCTTTAACTACAGGGATTATTGCAGATATCTGCCCTGCCTTATGCATCCTGGGATTTTGGGGGTGAAGGTTTGGTACCAAGTGAAAGCGCTCAGGTATTTTTCCTTCTGTTGCTGCTGCTCATAGTAGCAGGAGTTGAGGCTGGGCTCAGCCTTTTTCTCAAGGTTCCAATTTTGTTGTTTGTAGGTTGTTAATCCTTTTGCTGTGGGACTCACAGGGGACTGGAGCTTGCCATGAGGGTTCTGGCTACGTCCTCTTCCTGTTGCCCACAGGAAGCTAAGGGAAACACTGAACATCTGTACAGGTTTTGTGTCTGTTTTGCTTTTTGTCTTTTTCAGTGTCTCATTACCTATTCCAGGCCAGTCTTGAATTCACTGTGTAACCTAGGCTGGCCTCGAGCTCACAGTGATGATCCTGCCTCAGTCTCTTGAATGCTGGGCCTATAGGTGTGCATCACCACATCCGCAATTTTTTTTTTTAACGACAAGGTCTTTCTATGTTGCCGAGGGTAGCCTTAAATTCCTAGCTCAAGCAATTCTTTTGCAGCCTGCAGAATATCTGGGGACTACAGGGTGCACATCACTACAAAGGCTTTTGGACATGTATTTTAAGTAACAGAATTTGTAATCTGTCTCTTGGGAGGAGACTAAATTGGTGGGATGGAAGTGAGAAGAAAGCATACAGGAATCTTAAAAGTGGAGAACTCTGAAGGTTCTTATATTAGAGGCCAATGAGGAAAAAGCTTTTAAGAAGGTTTTAGTTTCATAAACTTTATAGAGTATTTGCATCTAGAAAGAAGGAATGAAAATGCGATCTGCTTTATTTTGTGTAGCTCCTAACAGCTTTTTATATGTCAGCTATTGTCTATATAAAATGCAGACCAGTCTCTTCACATTTGGTGCTTTTCTCAGTTGTAGACTAATTTGCTTGTTACTGATCATTTTTTCCTTTGCAGTGCAACATGCCATAATTGTAAAAGGTAAAGATGTGTATTTGAAGAAATGAAAAAATCATAAAATCTTCTCCCAATCCCTTTTTGCAAGACAGAGTTTTGCTATTTGTCTAGGCTGATCTTAAACCTGTAATCTTCCTGACTTAGCCTTTTAAGTACCAGGATCATCAAATATGATGGAATGTGAAATATGACTTGTAACATATACTTGGTACATACTTAGTCTAAGGTTAATTCATTTACATTTCAAAGCTTGAAACTGGTGAGAATACAATATCAAACTTGTCAATGATTGGTTCTTCTGGTAAAAGTTAAAGTCTTTGGATTTACACATGAAGTTCTTTTCCAATCAATTTCTGAATATTCTGAGTGAGGTACATGTGGTACAATCCCATTTATTTAATGTCTCTTCCTATCTGAGTGGACACACAGATATACCTGTCGCAAGCAGTTTTTGTGGAATATGTGAATGGCTGTCTCTGGTTGGTAGGGTTGAATTTTTCTTTATTTTTGCTTTTATTTTCTGAAATAAATTTTTTTTTGTTTCAAAGAGAACAAGAGTGTTCAAATGTGTAAAATTGTGTTTTTTTTTTGTTTTTTTGAGACAAGGTCTTACTTTGTAGTTCATGCTGACCCAGAACTCACTATGTAGCCCAGGCAAGCCTTGAACTCAGAAATCCTCCTGTTTCTGTCTCCCGAGTACTGGGATTACAGATGTGAACCACCATGCACAGCACTGTGGTGTGTGGTACTGGGAATTGAACTCAGGACCTTATGTTTGCAAGGCAGATGGTGGAACCACTGAGCTAAACCCCCAGTCAAAATTAAGAAATATTGTAAGTATTTAGATAGATGACTATTACATAGACATACCATTTTTCTTCCAAGACTTTCCCCTCACCAACTCATTTCCTGTATGGACAGTGGAATCCAAGATGCAAATTTGGGTCACTTTCCTGCTTGGAGGTGTCTTAGTGACCTTGTTCATACTATTGTGTGTGTGTGTGCAGGTCAATCATTTATCAGCTCCAAAAGACAGAAATATCAGTCAAAATAGCTTGTGAGGAATTTGTTGACTCAAATAATGGAAGCCACCCAGTGGTGGGTTTAACCTGGCTATAGAAGTTCAAAGATTGACATTAAGGTTAACTTGTCTTTCTGATCCTTCCCTTGGTTCTTATTTCAAGTTGGCTTATTTCTAGACAGGTTTTATCCTTGTAGAGGCAACTTATGCACTGGGATCTTCAAGACCAAGGTCCTTAAGATTCCAGATCCCTGAAGCAGTGAGAGGACTTTGACCTGGCTTGTATACTTTCACTTGAGTCCATTTACCCAGAACTGTAACACTAATACAGAAGGGAAAGGAAGATTTTTCCAAAGGGAGAAATTTTAGGCAGTGATCTACCACCTGTACTACTTGCCAGATTGTAGCTACATCTCAACTAAGTTCCAGGAACGTGCCAGTTTCATCCTATTTTCTTATTTGCACATCTTGCTGCACTGGCTCTTTTCTTCATTAATGCCTTCAGGATCGTGAGACTTTGTGCAGATGCCTTTCTAGACCTTCCTAGTCCTGGTTGGGTATCTTATAAGCATGTCATAGACTGTTAACATCACACACTTTGCTGCAACTACTTGACTACTTGTCTTTCTCACTAAATTAGCTCCTTGAGTTAATGCATAATATTAGCACATGTTAATTACTCCTTGTGTCTGTTCAATGATTGAAACATAATCTCAGTTTTGGTATATTAGTCAGTTTTCTATCACTGTGACAAAATACCTGAGAAAAACAACTGCAGGGAGGAAAGGCTAATTTGGCTTATGGTTTCTTTGGGCCTGAGGTAAGATAAAACATCATGATGATGGAAAGCTGTTGATACTACTTCACTTGGGGCAGCCAGAAAACAAAAGAGAAAGTGAGAAACGGGCCAGGGACATGTCCCCAGGGACTTACTTTTTCCCATGCCCCTCCCCCAGCTTCCACCACCTTCTAATAGTTCATTTAATTTAACTCATCAGTGGATACCTCTGCTGATGAGATCTGAGTCCTCATGATCCAATAACCTGCCAACAGCTCCACCTCTGAACACTGCCACAGGGGACAAAGCCTTCAACACAGGACACTTTGGGAAACATTCTAGATTCAAACTATAACAATGAATAAAACTCTGCCTTGCTTCTCACATTGAGAAATGTTTCTATAATCTATTTATCTAGAAGTAATGAAGAACCTATCTTTAAAAAATACACACTATACATAACTTGCTAATTTGTGATAACAAATATGATGTCACATTCTTTTTTTGAAACATTGGTTGATCTGGTAAGTTTCTTGTAGGTCACAGACCTCTAATGGATTTAAGAACAGAATTCAAGGGCCAGAGATTTAGCTCAGTGGTTCTGGCGCCTGCCTGGCAAACACAAGGTCGCTGGTTCGATCCCTGGTTACCACATACAACAATACTGGACATGGTGGCCACACCCACCGGCAATCAGTACCACATACCACAAATGCTGGGCATGGTGGCTCACACCTGTCATCCCAGCACTCGGGAGGCAAAGACAGGATTGCTGAGTTCAAGGCTTGCCTGGGCTACATAGTGAGCTCAGGGCCAGCCTGAACTACAAAGTGAGACCCTGTCTCAAACAAAACAAAATAAAACAAAACAAAACAAAACAAAACAAAACAAAAAAGAATTCAATGGACATGTTAACATAGTTGAAAAAATTTTCACTAGACCATAATTGAAATTCAGCATTTCTTTCAATTATAAATCTAGATAAGAATCCAAAGTTGTATTAGTAGTATCTTTGACTTTGTCAGGTACCAGGTATTTATCACTTTGTATTTATCGGAGATATCTTACTATTTCTGCTACTTCAATCTCATAGCAATTATTAGACCCTTTTCTAGATTAAATTCACACATATATAGCAATTTAAGGTATTGTGCTAAAATTAAAATAATTCCATTATTAAATGAATTTCACTGTTTTTACAGAGTAATATAGCAAATTTTTTTGCATTTAAGAATTTTTCTGAGGTCTGTCCGTGGCACAAAAACATTGATCTAGGAATTTAAGATGAAGTAAGACCAAAGTGTGATGATCTGACCCAAGAGAAAAATAAGCTGTGTTTCTAATGGCATGCTAAGTATACAGAACTTAAGTTTGCAGTATGCAGAACTACAAACTTGAGAAAAAAATGTACTCCCCCACGCTCAAATTTCATCTTGACAGAAAAATCATGTAATTAGTCTAGAAGGGTCTCTGGGCAAGGTTGGAGAAGTAGAGTAGTTCTATGTGGCCCCAGTAAGAACTTCCATCTAAATGCTGCAGACACAGCCATCAGGGCTTGTTAAAGGCAGACTTAATCTCCTTGTGCAGTAATCTGCATACTCACAAGAACAGAAATTCATGCATCAAAACTCTTGGACATTCTATAAACCTGTGGTCTCCTTTCTAGTGTTTGGTGACAAAGATCTGACAAAGATGCACATTTCATTTGGTTTCATTGTGGTTTACCGGTTTTAGTTCCAACAGGAAACAGTTCTTGTACTCATAGTTTGAGGATATTATACAAGAGTGTGGAAATAGGGGGGCATAGAGGAAGCACAGCAGCTTTCAAAATTCTAGGCTCTTCACATCAAAACATCTTCAGTTAAAGGCAGAGTGGTGAAGGGAAGCTGGCTGAAGTGGTGACTTCCAACTGCTGAGGCAGCTCCTCTGGGAAAAAGCCGGGAGAATACGCACCCTGGCCCCCATTAGCTAGGACACAATCTGGCCAACCCCATCTAGTAGCAACGTGGCCTAGGAGCCCAGTGCTGTGGTCCTTTAAGGCCAGTGTCCTGGGGCAGAGGGCAGAAACTTGAAGGGTATGTGAGATACCCAGCAAGTATGGCAAATCCCTGGGGTAGCTCTTTACACACTATTTGATGGCCCAAAAGAGCAAAATTTCATTCTGTTCATGGTTATACCTAGTAAAGTTCTGGTGTATGGTAAATGCTTTCTATTAATGAATGAGTCCAAAGTATTGCTGTAACAGTAAATTACACAAAAATGAGGATGTTTATTCAAGATATAGTGGTTATTTAAAAATGATCCTCTGGTGCTGGAGTATGATGCAGGAGTAAATTCTATAGATTTGGTATGTAAATATCACAAATTTATAGTTAAATGTAGTCCATCTTTTTTGTAGATTCCATATTTTCAAATTTGCTTACAATTTCTGTATTGCTTTTGTAGCCACATGTAGAATAGCAAGGAATGCAACCTGTCCTGTCTCTGCTGAGGTTGAATGAGGCCTTCTTATTCCAGCTCTCTTTGCTCATTTAATGTCATGGTATTTCACATTTGTGTGTCAGGGGACTGAGATAGGATCTCACTATGGAGTGCAGGCTGGGCTTAGCCTAGCTTCATAGCATAGTGTGACCTTGAACTTTTGAACATCCTGCCATAGCCTTCTTTGTGCTAGGATTACAGAATGTGTCATCTCTTATGTGTTGTAAGTTATAAGAGCTTTATTGGAAATATGTTGAAAAGAATAGCTCCTGGACCATTATTAAACTGTTACTCTGAGGGTGAAATGAAACATACTGTGACTATGTGAGGTTATACAATAAAATGATTTCACCTTTTAAGTGGCCCAACAGTGCTGAATAAATAGTTGTCTAATGTTCCAAAAGTGCAAAACTTCTGTGCTGTCCTTCTTGGAGGAAATGTGTGTTAGAACAGCTTTGTTGAGGCATGAGTTATAATTGTTCTTATAAATTCATGTTAACGAATTAACAATACATCTTTGAAAAGTATACATATTACTTCGCTGATGAAAATGCAACTGAAGACTTGCAGACATCTGACCCTACATTTCCCCTCCGTGCTGTAGTTCAGTGTTTGCTAACTCAATGTCCACGTTAACTTCACAATATTATTGCAAATAACAAGAAACAACTGTACAGGTGGTTTGCTAATTTCTGATAAAGAAAAACATTCAATTTACAAAACACATGGTTTTCTAAATCAGTAGTTAATTCTCCCAGTGTAAAACCAGAAAGAGGGAGGAAACACCAAAATTCATCATCACTGTATCATTTCAATATTATGTATTAAAATTTTTTATTTTGGAGTAGTACTCATCTGAATTGTTAAATTTACATTGTCTAGAAGGCCTTATAGTTTGAAAATTAAAGAATTCAGTGGGCAGGAAAAGGAAGAGCAACCTATTTAACATACTGACTTTAAGAACATTCATATCTGCATTATTTTTACCATTCTTACCACCTGGACTTTGGCTTCTGGTTAATTCAACGGTTAGTTAGGCCAATTTATATCCATTCCATTATCCACTTTACTCATAGCAAATTCTTAACTTTTAAAAAAAATCTCCACTGTATTGATTACTGTAATGAATCCTCCATGCTGACACAAGGATATTTAATGTTAACCAACAGACACAGTCATCCATTCTTCTTATGATTGCAACAGAAGCAGTATTTGCTTTCTATGTTTGTTTAAAGTACACAACCTTGAAGAGTACAGAAGACATTATGCTGAAATTTCTCACTTTCTAACCACATAAGAATATTTCCCCTCAGCGTTCATCAAATATTTATAAAAATGTGTACCAATATTCTGTTAAGAATCCACAAACATTAGGAAGAGGCTGACTTTCATAACTGGCATGCTCCACGTCTTTAGGACTAGACAGAATACACATATAAAGAACTTCAAGAAACTATCAAGTGCCTAGATTATTTCATAGTAGTACAGGTTAACAAAAATCACTTTTAATTCTGAAAAACACTTCTGGTACCACATTCATACTCCAAAATAAGTACTATTATTACTGTTACTGGTGATTAAGAAGCTCAGGAGCTATTTATTACACATAACTTCACCGCAGAATTCTGCAAATGTGAAGGGAAAGTACTCAGGCACTAAAATCAATGAACAGTTGCTAACACAAAACTCAAAAGGATTGTAGCCTTGACAGAGTTGCTTTAACATCAAATAGCCACGCCTGCCCACTTATAGAAATACTATAAAGAAGTAACCAAGCCATGTTTAATAAGATGCATCAATGTATTTTTTTTCACAATTAGAAGAATGTAACACTTTTAGTCAAACACCTAGATGGTAAACGGCCCAAAGAAAAAGACCTAGATACTCCACCTATTTAAACTACAAAGCAAAATACTCTCATGGTGACTCAAGGAAAATAATTTAATATTCACTATCAGTTTGTAGAGGTTAACTCCAGGGAATGATTACACTTGTAAGTAAACAAGATTTTTCTAAGATTTGCAAGACAAAAGTCAAACCAGTCAAAACCAGTTTGAAGCAATTAGAGTCAATGGTTCTCTATGTTTTCTTTTATAGCCTTTATTTTAAACTGGTATTTTAGAACAGTAAATTACCTTTCACAGCAGTGCCTCCTGGTCTGAAAATACAGTACCCCATTTCTGAATGCAAAGATTTAAAATAAATCAAAATGAACATTAAGGCGTACAAACAGCTACTTTTTAAGTCTGCTCTTATTGGATAAGGATCAATTTTTACTTAATTCAAATACATGGAATGTTGGCACAAAACTGAAGCTGCTGTAGAAAGATCACAGATGTTCCGTGGGTTACTGAAACTTCCATTTCTCTAAAAACATAACCTTACGTGATCTTAATTTTACAAATTTAAGTGTTGAGAAATGTCTAAATAAGTAAAATTAAAATAAAATGTTTTATTTGTAAATTATGTACAGAATACACTTTACGTTTTAACAAGGAGATGGGGAAGAAAGAAGAGCCATCACCTTTCCAACCAACGCTGTTTGCTTTCCCACTGGAGATGACCATCTTTCTCTGAATCAAGTGTACAGTTCAGCTTGGATTTCCTAAGTTGGGGAGGAGAATTTGTAGGTAAAATTAAAATATTCCTGCACTGTTATTTGTTGGCTTATTTCCATCAAATGTTTTTGAACCTACTAACTCAGAATCTTTAAGAAATTTCTGGTAGAATTTTATAATGAAATTTAATTATAATTTTATAATGAAAAAAAGGTTAACTATCAAAAACAATGAGTTTAATGTATTTCAACCTAAAGAAATTGTGAAATAGCTACATAAACTATTAATAATCTGAAAAGATAAAGTTTTTTTATTTGATTAATCTAACAGTAAAAAGCCATGTAACTATCAAAAACTCCCTTAATCTAAAAGTCCTTGTGGAAATACATCTTTGATAACTATCAAAATGAGACCTACTTACTGTAAAATTATCAAATGCATAAAACTTATTAATGGCTTTAGACTGTACCAACAATAGTACCAATATTCTATAAAATGAAGGACTGAATAGAACTGCTTGGTTGTCAAATACTTTCAGTAAATGGACTTAAAGAATGCTACAAATGCCACATGTACATTATGATGATCTGCCAACATAGAAAATCCAACCTCTTGCACTTATTCAGTCCCCAGATTAGTCAGATTATGATTTCTCATGTGAAGATTGAGGTGTTTCTCCTTCGTTGTCTTCCTCCTCTTCACAATCCCCATCTGTTTGCTGCTCCAGTTCCTCTTTTGTGATCATTTCAAAATCATTCCCATTTCCACTACTGTGTTGGGATCTGTCATCTTCCCTCCTGTCACTGTCTGTGTCTGAATGCCGCTCCCCACCTGAGCCTTCTGCTCCATGACTTCCTGGTCCTACTTTTGCTTCTTCATCTTCCTTTTTCTCACTGTCTGACTTTTCCTCACTGTCAGACTTCTGCTGTTTTTTGGTTTCAGATTTTTCATCTTTCTTTAAGTCTGCTTTTGGTCCTTTGTATTCATGTGTGTACAGAGGCCTGAAGGAGTCAATGAAGCCCACATCAGCAGTCAGATTAGGCAAGAACCAAAAGTGGTGCCTTCCTCCAGTTATAAGCCAAATGATGAGAAACAGAATGCAACGAGCTGTGGGCAGAAACATTTTTATAACTTAATAATCACTGACACACATCACAGGGAGTATTTAATAAAAAAGCTGTGAAAACATTGTTTTATTTGTATGTTTTTTGCACCATAATTATGAATATTTAAATCTTGAGTAGTTAATAGCTATCACAATATCCTAAGAGCAGTGTACTCTGAACTTGAGGGCACAATTCTATAATGATACTCCTGAAAATTACTTCTAGTTTCATCTGGACACTGTTTCAGACACACTCATGATTTCTGTACTTTATAATGTCACAGTACTTCAATAAACATACCTGTCAACTGGTAAGTAATCATGAAGTCATGGTGTAAGGAAATTAAAAAAAACCAAACAAACATGAGTAACTGAAGAAACACACTGAAGATGAAGGCTTTAAAAGGAGTAAGTGTTGCATCATGAAATACTTTTGCTTCTATAGGATGAATGCTCTATGAAATACTAAAATTATACTACTTTGTATTATAGTATAAATACAAATGATACTGTATATTATTTAACATATATATTATTGCTGATTCTAAAAAAATGGAAATGAAAACACTTCTGTGGGTCCCTCCATATATCATGGGCCCATGTCACATGCTTTAGTCTGCCTGAAGGCTGGGTCAGTGATGGATAAAGAATCTGAGCCTTGGGGCTGGAGATTTAGCTCAGTGGTTCCAGCGCCTGCCTTGCAAGCACAAGGCCCTGAGTTCTATCCCGGTAACCACACATAATGCTGGGCGTGGTGACTCTTGCCCACCAGCAATCAATACCACATACCACAGTGCTGGGCGTGGTGGCTCACGCCTGTAATCCCAGCACTCGGGAGGCAGAGACAGGAGGATTGCTGAGTTCAAAGCTTGCCTGGGCTACATAGTGAGCTGAGGGCCAGCCTGAACTACAAAGTGAGACCCTGTCTCAAAAAAAAAAAAAAAAAAAAAAAAAAGAATCTGAGCCGTAGCAAGTTTCTATCTTCTAGTCCTCTTTGTTTTATTAGGTAAATCATTTAATAATCAACTTAATACTAAGAAACAATACAAACCACATACGGTAGTGCACACCTGTAGTCACTGTACTCTGGGAGACTGACCAGGAGAATCCCAATTACAACCCCAACCTTGGTAACTCACTTAGTGAGACCTTGTCCCCTTTTCAAAAAAAATAGAGATGAGGATGGAGCTCAGTGAGAAGGTCCTGAGTTTATGTAGGGGGCAGGCAGGCAGTACAATCAATGCTAACAAAGGCAAAACTGCTCAATAGGTTCATGACAGGAGCATAACTCCTGTCTCACTGCTGGGTGGCTTGAACCACCGGTGGTACATGCATGACTGTCCCATCAGGTGGCATGGGACAATCACACACACAGCCTTGTCACACATGTGTTAAACACAAATGGTTCTGAGGTTACTTCTTCAAGAATGACAGGACAAACCTATGGGACACTTTAATATGAATTACAAAATTTATAGTTAATAGTTTTCTTAATTATATCATTGCTTTTGTATCTATTCTTCTTCCATTATGTTGCTGTGGATTACTAAAAGGAAATGGTTACAGCTGCCTTTAACTTTTTTTTTTTTGAAACATGGTCTCGCTTTGTAGTTCAAGGCTGGCTCTGAACTCACTATATAGCCCAGGCAAGCCTTGAACTCAGCAATCCTCCTGTCTCTGCCTCCCGAGTGCTGGGATTACAGGCGTGAGCCACCACGCCCGGCTGCCTTTAACTTTTATAAAACAATAAATAGTAAAATAGTAAACCACCTTACCTATAAAGTAGTACTTTTATTTTCACAAGAACATTATGTACACTGGAAGAACATTACAACACATCGAGTTTTTTACAGAAAAGGTAAATTATGTTTGAAATTATGATTTCAAAACAAATGTCACTGATAGATTTTTAAGGAGGTTGCATTTTTTCCCAAATACCTTCATGGTGGTATGACAGGTTTTATATTTTAATTTTTCTAATTATTTTTTAAAAGTTAACTCTTTTATTTTCTTGAGACAGGGTCTCACTATATAGTTGGGCTCACTATATACCCCAGTCTGGCCTCAAACTTGCAGCAATCCTCTTGTCTCAGCTCCTGAGTACTGGGATTACAGGTGTAGACCACCATTCCTGACTGTGCTGTTTTATAGGGTTGTGACACAGCTGGTTTACATTAATGAAATCTTGTATTTTAAAAAAGAGAAAACCAATATAGAACTGATACAAAAGATAGGCATGATGGAACATGCTCATAATCCTGGTCCTTGAGAAGCTGAGGCAGGAGGATTGCTGCAACTTTGAGGCCAGCCTGAGCTACACAGAGAATTCAAGGCTAGCCTGAACTACAAGAGACCCTGCCTCATAAAAGCAAAACAAATTTTTAAAAATTAAAAAGAATTTTTTTAAACCACATATAAAACGGGTATAGTAGATTTCTAACATGGTTTAGTTTTTCTCCACATGGCATTATATTACCAAGAGCGAAATGGGAAGAATCATAAAAAACTGAATGTACTGTCAAGACCACTCCTATACTAAAACAGGACATTTTAGAAAAATCTCAGAACTCTTTTTTTTTTTTTTAGAGACAGGGTCTCACTTTGTAGTTCAGGGTGGCTCTGAGCTCAATGTAGTCAGGCAAATCTCAAACTCAGCAATCCGCTTGCCTCTGCCTCCCGAGTGTTGGGATTATAGGTGTGAGCCACCATACCAGGCACTGTGATATGTGGTACTGACTGCTGGTGGATGTGAGTCACTACACCCCGTATTGTATGTGGTCACTGGGGATTGAACCAGGGACCTTGCTTGCACTTGGTAGGCAGGTGCCGGAACCACCGAGCTGTATCTCTGGCCCAAAAGTCTTATTTTAAACAGTGATATTAACAATGTCTGTTCTAAATAAAATCAAATATAATTCTGAACAATATCTAATACTTCATACAAAATAAAAGTAATATCCAACTGGTAAGTGGACTACAAATCAAAATTACTGTATTTGAGCCGGGTGTGGTGGCTCACACCTGTAATCCCAGCACTCGGGAGGCAAAGAGGAGGATTGCTGAGTTCAAGGCTTGCCTGGGCTACATAGTGAACTCAGGGCCAGCCTGAACTACCAAGCAAGACCCTGTCTCAAAAAAAAAAAAAATTACTGTATTTGAAAGAATATATGGGATTGCATTTTCTAACAGAACCAACATAAAAATATTGGGTCTGTTTCCTACTTTAATTTGCAAGACTGATACATAATAAATATTTAAATCCATAGTAATTTAAAAATATTATTTTAAAAATCACTGAAGAAATTATTTAAAAAAACAAAACAATATAATGGTATAACAGTCATAAATCATTGTGGAGACTAGCTTAACTGAAAACAAGCATGTGGAACAATTCTATTCAACAGAAATAAACCTTTAGTGATGAGTTTCAAGGAGTTTCTGAATTTCATTAGTTTAAAAGCCATTACTTTTTTTTTTTTAAGACAGGCTCTTGCTTTGTAGTTCAGACTGGCCCTGAGCTCACTATATAGACCAGGCAAGCCTGAAACTTGCAGCAGTCCTCCTGTCTCTGCCTCCGAAGTGCTGGGATCACAGAAATGCACTACCAAGCCCAGCATTGGGGTACGTGGCACCAGGGATTGAACTCAAGACCTTGGGTTTGCCAGGGAGACACTAGGACCACTGAGCTAAATCCCCAGCCCAAGAGCCATTAATTTTATGTCTAATGTCAGATTAAAGTTTATAACTTTTCTCTTTGATACATGTACTAACAACAATACTAGTTACCTTAGTAACAGGTTTAGATAGTAATTCTTGGCCTATAATTGTGCTCATGCCCCTGGGAGAAGTAACAGGAGACTTTCTCAAGGTAACTGAACTAGAGAATAAAGGAAGTCCATATGATGATGAGCTGAAAAAAGACAACAGATAGGCTCCTGGGTCCATGGATGGTAGCACCATCCCAGAATATCCTGATGTCAGGTTAATCATTATAGATATAGTTTTTACTTTTACAGATATTCTGGAACTGCATAACACATAACAATATAAACTCTGAATAGATCAAGGAATTCAATACAATTAACCCTAGGCAGCTCTGGATGAACTAAAAAAAGGAAACACATCTTTCTTTGACATCTTTGATGTTAACATTAAACAAAGTAAACCTTGTTAAACAGGAAGAAAACTCATCCTATTTAACAACTAGCATTTTTATACATCACTCATTTGTTTTTTATTATTTTGAAGGATGAGAGATTGTTCATGTCTTTTATTATATAATATTCTGATCCTCTTATCAGTTGATATGAATATATGGAAATTTTAATCTTTTCCTGTCCTGGTAGTCTGTTGTTTGGTCTGTTTTTTCTTCTTCTTCTTTTTTTTTTTTTTTAGTTTTTTGAGACAGGGTCTCACTTTGTAGTTCAGGATGGCCCTGAGCTCACTTTGTAGCCCAGGCAAGCCTTGAACTCAGTAATCCTCCTGTCTCTGCCTCCTGAGTGCTGGGATTACAGGCATAGGCCACCATGCACAGCATTGTGGTATGTGGTACTGATTGCTGGTGGGTGTGAGTCCCATGTCCACTATTGTTGTATGTGGTCACCAGGGATTGAACCAGGGATCTTGCGCTTGTTAGGCAGGCACTGGAACCACTGAGCTAAATCTCTGGCCCGTTTGGTCCATTTTGATGTGAAGATTTTTTTCTCATGTGATCCCAATCTCCTAGTTGTTTCTTTATATTACTCGTTAGCCATGAAAGATCCCAATTGTCCAGGGGGAAAAAAAATGCATTTATGTTTCCTGTTTGATTTTTAAAACATTTAATTTCTTAATGCATTTAGAATTTATTCCAAAAAAACCCGATTTTCCTTCAGGTGGCAAACTGCCTGGTATTGAACATATGCATAGAATTTAAATATTTAATATAAGTTGCATTTACCTTACCTTAAAATACAAATATAATTTACTGAAAAAATCACTGCAAAATATTAACTCTGCTCTAGCTAATTTTAAAAGCACATCTATTTGCAGATTTACTAACATTTCAAAATAGGGTAAATTTCAAATATCTCACCATAAAATAAGTAAATAACAGATGTTAGTTTTATTGAATCATTCTACACTGTACATGTATCAAAACACTATACCTCATAATGCATGCAATTATGTCAATCAAATGTAGCATTAATAAAAATATTTTTAACACAAAATACAGTAAAATCTTTTTCTTCATATAAGACCCAATGTGAGTCAGTTTTGAGATTTTACCAAGAACATAGGATCACACCAAGTTAGCCACATTAATTCTGCTACTGAGCTTTCCCTAAAGTTCCAGATTATAGCCCAACTGCTGAATATTTACCTTACTGGGTTAGTTTTCCTAATAATACTTACCAACAGCAAGGAGAAGAATGCTGGCTACAAAACAGCCTGCGCCCACACTGAGGTAATAAACACCTACTCTCATTTCTGTTGGCCAGAGTGGGAAGAGGGTGGCTGCTATTACTGCAATCACTGGAACAAGAAATGACAAAGTGATATACTTAACTTCTTGAATAAAATATAAATAGCCTTACTGCAATAATAAATGAACATATTCTTTGGGGAAAAAATTCTGACACAATATAAAAATAATTACAATTTTAAAAAGTAGCAAAGTATGAGTATTTTCATTATATAACTCAATATTGTATTCTCTTTTTAGGTTGGACTTTTAGCCTAAATGACATTTATTTAGAAAAAAGTGTTATATAAAAATTCAGAACCATTCCTTCAAATATTAACTATGGCCACTTACAAGCTATGCCTCTATCATTTTCAAGGTGTTAGGCCTCTATCTACTGTGCAGGGAAGCTTAAATAAATGATTTAAAAAAATGTACTGTAAAACTTCACCCTGGAGATTCTGACAGCCACAGAAGCTCACAGGTGATTCTGCTACAGAGAGTTTTTTGGTAGTTAGGAAACAGTACACCAGCATCACTAGTATTTTTGTAATAAAATGGGGTAACATGAAAGAATTACAAGAAATCAGCAGACTGATTAGTAGGCCTACAGAGTTAGAATAGTATTAAAATTCTAGTTCTAGCAATTATCAGCTAAGTAACCCTAAGCAAATTTATTTCATCCTTTTGAGGCTGTTACCTTGTATTTAATAAATGCCTATTTCTTTTTTTTTTTTTTTTTGGTGCCAAGGATCAAACTCAGGACCTTGTGCTTACAAGACAGGTGCAGTGCCCTGGCCCAATATCTACTTTTTTAACAGCCTAATTTTCATTTTATTTTGTGCAAAAGGAAAATTTAATGAATTACTTTTATCTCACACAGTTGTAATTATAAGGCTTTTCACATCCACGCTGAAAATTTGCAATCTGGTAAAAATGAAAGGAACGTAACCTTCTCTGAAGGAATTTTTTCATGCCATTATACACACTTTATGAGAAAGTTTCAAATATGTTCTCAGTGATCACTTTACCAAAAAGTAAAACCAAGTACAGAAATTTAAAAACTTTATACAGTTTACTTCTGACCTATGTTTTCAAAAAATTTGCCCAGGGTCAAATGATTATCCTTTCTATAAATGATCGTTTGTTTTATTTTTTGAGACAGGGTCTCACTTTGTACTTTAGGCTGGTCCTGAGCTCACTGTGTAGCCCAGGCAAGCCTCGAACTCAGCAATCCTCCTGTTTCTGCCTCCTGAGTGCTGGGATTACAGGCATGAGCCACATGCCCAGCACTGTGGGATGTGGTATTGATTGTTGGTGGGCATGAGTCACCACGCCCAGCATTGTATGTGGTTACTGGGGATCAAACTCAGGACCTTGCATTTGCAAGGCAGGTGGCGGAACCACTGAGCTAAATCTCCGGCCCCTAAATGATCATGGTTTTTAAAAATATGAAAATCAAAGGAAGAAATCCAGTTTAATCACACTGTTTTTAACATTCCTTCCCAAAAATAAAGGATTGTAAATGCCTATTTTTATTTTTTAAACACTGCGAAAATCAGACAGTATATTAGCAAAGCAACTAGTCAACTGAAGTAATCAATAACTTCACTAGCTATTTGGTTTAACTGATTTTTAATTTACCATAAAAGAGGTGAATTTTTTTGTTGTTGTTTGTTTTTGCAGTGCTAGGGATCAAGCCAGGAGCTATAAATGCACTACTACTGAGCTATTTCCCCAGCCTTTTTCCATTTAAGGCAGGGCCACACTAAGTTCCCCCAGCTGGTCTCAAATTTGTAATCCTGGGGCCAGATTTAGCTCAGTGGTTCCGGCGCCTGCCTCGCAAGTGCAGGTCCTGAGTTCGATCCCCGGTAACCACATAGAATGCTGGGCGTGATGACTCACGCCCGCCAGCAATCAATACCAAGTACCACAGTGCCAGGCATGGTGGCTCACGCCTGTAATCCCAGCACTCGAGAGGCAGAGACAGGAGGATTGCTGAGTTCGAGGCTTGCCTGGGGTACACAGTGAGTGAGCTCAGGGCCAGCCCGAACTACAAAGTGAGACCCTGTCTCAAAAAACAAAACAAAACAAATTTGTAATCCTCTCTCAATCTCCTCAACAGCTGGGGTTATATGCATGTACTGCTATACCAAAGAGTTGTTTTGAGTAGGATCCTATGATATCATACTGGCTCAATTTATTTTAACTAGTATCTGGTTTTTTTTCCTATTTTGCTAAATCAGATATTCTTAAGCAATAATAATATTGGGCTAAATTTAGAAATGTTTTCTTTTCCTTCATGGTGCTTTTTTTTTGAGACAGGGTCTCGCTTTGTAGTTCAGGCTGGCCCTGAGCTTACTATGTAGCCCAGGCAAGCCTCGAACTCAGCAATCCTCCTGCCTCTGCCTCCCAAGTGCTGGGATTACAGGCATGAGCCACCATGCCCGGCACTGTGGTATGTGGTATTGATTGCTGGTGGGTGTGAGTCACCACGCCCAGCACTGTATGTGGTTACCGGAGATTGAACTCAGGACCTTGTGCTTATGAGGCACGCGCCGCACAGGAACCACTGAGCTATATCTCCAGCCCTCGTGGTGCTACATTTTGATTTTTAAATTTTAGATTGTTTGTTTTTTATTTTTGGGAAGGATCTTGCTTTGTAGTTCAAACTGGCCCTGAGCTCACTATGTAGCCCAGGCAAGCCTTGAACTCAGCAATCCTCCTGCCTCTGCCTCCCGAGTGCTGGGATAACAGGTGTAACCACCATGCCCAGCACTGTGTCCTATGGTACTGATTGCTGGTAGGTGTCTGGTATTATTGTACGTGGTTACCAGGGATCAAACCAGGGACCCTGCACTTGCTAGGTAGGCACAGGAACCACTGAGCTAAATCTCTGGCCCTAGACTGTACTTTTATAAAGCTACTTATTTCTTGGTACTTACCAAGAACTAATCCCATGACAAATGTTTTAATGTGAACTGGGTCATAGATCCACACATAAACCTGCAAGAATCAAGAAACCTCAGTGATTAAAAGTTCTAAGGTCACAGTAGAAAGTAAAGTTTAATGCTGTAGTTTAGGTCCTCTGCAACAATCAACTTCTTAATGTACAAGAACTTCAGTTTCTAACATAACTAGATTCCAAAGGCCATTCTCCTTCATTGTTAGAGTGGGATCTGTTCGGGTAAAAAAAAAAAAAAATCACTATATTCTGTAACACACTTGAGTGTGCATGTGTATGTGTGTGTGTGTAATATATATATATATATATATATATTTTTTTTTTTTCAACAATCTGTTTCTATGTGTAGACTGTTATTTCTTTAATCTAACAATAAGTAATCATCAACCTTTTTATCCCTAAAATAATAATGAACCAGTTAAGAACACAGTTAAAATATATTCCAACCAGGCCACAGCATAAATCCAGCAGCTCTAAAATTTACTCTTTTGCCAGTGTGGTAGCTCACACCTATAATCCCAGCACTGGAAGCAGAGGCAAGAGGAGTGCCATGAGTTCAAGGCTAGCCTGGGCTACCTAGTAAGTTCACAGTCAGCCTGAATGAACTACAAAGTGAGACTGTATCAAAAAACAAAAAACAAATTGACCTTTTTTTTTTTTCCTACTGATGACACGTAAAGAACTTTTATTAAAGGTCATCCTTAGTGAATATAAAGTCTGTGGGGCTGGAAATTTAGCTCAGGGGCACCGCACCTACCTTGTGAGCACAAGGGCCTGAGTTTGATACCCGGTATCACAAAAAAAAAAAAGTCTGTGACTCCCTGTAATAATTTTTTCCCCATTTTTCATTCAGGGTTTGTAATCTATAAAGAATGAACTACTGCTTCAAAGCTTAATTTACTTTTAGCAGGCTATTTTTATACAGTAGAATTTTACATTATTCAGATTAAAACTATGGCCAGGCGTGGTGGCTCACGCCTGTAATCCCAGCACTCGGGAGGCAGAGGCAGGAGGATTGCTGAGTTCGAGGCTTGCCTGGACTACATAGTGAGCTCAGAGTCAGAAAGCAAGACCCTGTCTCAAAAAAAAAAAAAAAAAAAAGATTAAAACTATGTTCAATCATCATCCATTACACTTAGTCTTATGTCTTTAGTTTCTGTAAATAACACTACTTTTCCATTTTTTACTTGTATTTTGACTACAACTTTTGTCTTTCTGACTTTATTCTTTTAACACCTAGGGCACTACCACAAACCCTATTTTACTCTGTAATCTTGGGAATCAGCTTCAGACCTTTCTTCTGCCAGTTACCATTCCAAAATAAACAGTGAAAACAGAAAGGAAATTTCCAAGCTTTGAAAGCTTTGGGGTACATGGAACTTTCTACAGAATTTAATCTAGCCTTTTCAGGAGGGCAACCAGACAAGCTTTTGCTCAGCTTGCTTCCTTCCTTGGTGTACATGTAAGTCCTCTGTGGTACCCTGGGCATTCTGCCAGACAACCTTGTTCAGGGCTCAGTTTAAAGTGTTCCAGGTCTTTTTATCTTCCCAGCCAATTGTTACTCCTGATTGGTATTCTCACATCATTAACAATTAACATACCACAGTACAGTAACATGTTTAAATACTTGTATCAATAAGAGATTGTGTTCCTTACAGAGAATATCATTGCTATTTATCATGCTGTTCCTAGCACCTTATAAAAATATGTAGCACACAATGATAGTCAATGCTTAACTGAAGGCATCTGGGCCCTCCTCTTGGGAAAGACAAGTAGTCTTCTATTAGTGTTTCTTAACCATTAGAATTACCCAAGGACGCTTCATATAAAAACACCACTCTGTCCTTCCTCTATATACTTAAGATTTTTATGCAAGAATTCTAGCTACAGCACTTATTTTTTTGAAAAGTTTTTCCAGAACTTCACACAAGGAGCCATGACTTTATATATATGCTACCTTAGCGTAAGTGTAGCAAGAAAGGATATATAAACTTACAGTAGTTCAATGACCAGTACCCAGTTGATATTTTTGTACTGATTATTTTTGTATTGGTTCATAGAAGGACACCATACCACACATCCTTACTTAAATAAAATAGAAAGTATATCATGAAGGTGGAGATTTCACTTCTGCCAGGGTTCCCCTGGCCAAAGAACCTAATCTGATAGTCTTGCTAAAATATCTAAAGATTTCCATGAAAAGCTATCTCTAATCATAGACTAAATACTCTCACCTCATTGCCGTCCAGAAAAACTTGATCATCATGTGGTTCAAGTTTGAATTTTTTCTTAGTTTCCTTTTTTTTGGGAGTTCCAGGAGTTTCTTCCTATGAAAACAAAAGTTGAATAGAAATAACATAAAGAAGCAATAACGATATGACGTTCATATAAAACAAAAAGCTTTCACTATTTGTAACACAAAAATTTCCAATATATTTATAACCCTAATATGATTAGGTCAAGGATTTGCTGATTAGTATTTTAAATATGCTCATATGCTACAAGAGATCATGTACGCACAAAGATTTATTTTTACATAGTTTTAGCTGAATTCACCTTTTTGGAGTCTTCCTTTTCACCTTCTTTTTTTTTCTCTTTCTCCTTTTTTGTCTTTTCTTCCTTTACATTTTCTTTCTTGCTTTTTTTATCCTCTTCTTTTCCACTTTCAACTTTTCCTTTATCTTTTTCTTTCTTTATATCTTTCTCATACTTCATTTTCATTACCTTAAGTGCTCGGTGAAAAAACTGTTTTTTTAAAAGCCTTGGGGGGAAAAAAAGCCTTGAGTAAAAAAAAAAGTATAATCATACATTCCCTGTCAATTATAGACATAGACTAAAAACCAGAAATATCAAGACCCAAATAAAATGCACACAGAAAGACTTACAATGGGAGCTCATAAAAGAAATTACTATTATTGCTTATAGAAAAAGACAACTCCCTCAAGTCAAAAAACTAGTCAGATTACTGTGTAAGGTCGTCAAAACTCAGTTATATTTAATATAATTTTTCACTTTTAACTGTATAAATTTAGGTAAAAGACATAATAGTTTTGGATTGTACTATACTTATACAATGAAGCCTCTCTACATTAAGTGTAATTAAGACTCAAAGTAATTTGATGTTAAGTCTCAAAAGCAAAGAGAAATAGTAGATTAAACCTACTAAGATGAGAATTCTGTTTTTTAATAATGACTTAAAAGATCAATCTCAAAAGTTGCAACCTATTTGGTAAAACACTACATTATTCCTAATTTCATTAATTTATTTTTCTATATATACATGTTTTCAGCAGTTAAAGAAAATATCCTACCTGCACCTTATATTGGCTATTTCCTTTACTTGAAATGTACTTCTTTCAAAAAGTATGTCTACTTTATCCCCTTACTTCCTAAAACTTTCCTGTTTAAAAATTGTAAGTCCAGGGCCAGAGATGTAGCTCAGTGGTTCCAGTGCCTGCCTAGCAAGTGCAAGGTTCGTGGTTTGATCCCCGGTAACCACATACAATACTGGGCATGGTGGCTCAACGCACCAGCTGTCAGTACCACCTAACATAAATGCCAGGCTTAGTAGCTCAAGCCTGTAATCCCAGCACTAGGGAGGCAGAGACAGGAGGACTGCTGAGCTTAAGGCTTGCCTTGAGCTACATAGTGAGCTCAGGACCAGCCTGAACTACAAAGAGAGACCTTGTCTAAAAAAAAAAAAAAAATTGTCAGTCCATAAATGAATTCTAGAACGTATGATAGATTTTGTGAAATAGGAAATATTTAAAGGGAATGTAGTAGGGGAAAATAATGAGAGGAAAGATTAAATTTGATTTGAAAAGAAAAAGAAAGAACACATATAGAGGGAGGGGGTTGTAGGGTGAGTATGGACATGGGTAAAAATGAGAATTAACTCATGTCATATACTGGTACAAATTCCCCAATGTTGAGTGTGATTGTGAGCTGTATATAAAATGTACCAATAAAGAATTCAATTAAAAAAATTTGTAAGACCTCCCCATCTTCTCCTGTTATACTCTACCAATAGCACATATTTGGTAACCTACCCTATAGTGTGTTATATCTGTTTGGCTCTTCCCTATGCTGTAAACTCCTTGAGTATGAGATTCTTGTTTTATTAATTTACCTGGTAAGTTTAGAAGCTTGGTGGATCCTAAATTAAGCCTGTGCTGGTGGCTCCCCTTTAACCTTACCAAGAAGTTGGGTTGCTTTTACCTTTTACCATTTATAAATCACCTTTTCAAATTTTACAGTTTGGTTTCAGGATACCTGGTTTTTTCACTCCTACCTTGATACGGTACAAATACTACAACATCTAGAAACTAGATCTTCCTGCCACCGTCTATGCCTGCTAATGGCTACTCCCCACCTTTCTACTTACACTGCATTGGTTGCCTACATATCACATCACTTGTTGATTAGGCTCTTCCATCTTCTCTGGATGACCCCTTCTTTCTGAACACTGCATTGTGCCCTCTGAAGCACTTACACATCACCTGCCTGAGCTTCCTTCTGCTGCCTAATTAGGTTTAGCTCATGATCACCTCCAAAAGCTAACTTGTACGTTTCTTCACTTGGCCTATTCAACTTGTTCAGATCTATTTAGCACATAGTGTTACTGTTCAAACTGCCACCCCCAAATATTACTATTGGTATTCACTAAGTGACATACAATATTTTGAAAAGTCTTTAATCAGAAAATGGGATTTAATGGTATGTTTGAATATAATGGGAAACTTTTATGTTTTTTATTTCAAAATGCCTTAAAACAATTTATAATAATCTAATTTTGTCTGTGTATTTATGATTTCCAGATTTTCTGTAAAGAACGTGTTACCCTTCAATATTAAAACAAAAATACATTTTATTCATCTATGTGTGAGAACAAAAATACATCTTATTTATCATATGTTAAAGGAAAAAAAAATCAGCATTTTAAGTGTCGGGCGTGGTGGTTCACACCTGTAATCCCAGCACTTGGGAGACAGAGACAGGAGGATAGCTGAGTTTGCGGTGGCTTGCCTGGGCTACATAGTGAGCTCAGGGCCAGCCTGAACTACAAAAGCGAGACCCTGTTTCAAAAAAAAAAAAAAAATCAGTATTTTATATAACAGATGTATGTCTACATACTGAAAAAGTACATGTATAAACACTCACCGTGGTACCTGACCTTATTTGGCCTTAATAAGACACAAGACAAACTACTAATACAAAGTTCTCTTAATATTTTAACAGAGTAACTCACACCTTATCCGGGGAATAAATTCCCTTTCTCCTCTTGTTTGTTGGGGTATCACCTGGTAATGTTTCAAAATTTACTTAAAATATTTTCCCTTGAACTCAGCAATCCTCCTGTCTCTGCCTCCCCAGTGCTGGGATTATAGGCATGAGCCACCACGCCCAGCATTATATGTGGTTACTGAGATCAAACTCAGGACCTTACACTTGAGAGGCAGGCACCAGAACCACTGAGCTGAATCTCCGGCCCCAGAAACAATGTTTTTATAAAGGGGAAAAGTAAAAGGGCAGCAGGGAGGGAGGGGGAACAGGAAAAAAACAAGAACTAAGATATACCATGTACAGGTACAAATGATGAATGTGATCATAGTGCATACCTAAAATGTACTGAAAAATATAAATTTTTTAAAAATATGTAAAAAACTTTTTTGAAATATATAAATTTCCCCTAAGAGACCAGAATATGTGTTTTGAAGTAGGAAACAGGTCACTGTAATCACTGTATTCCTAGGGCTAATATATATGGTTTAAAAATAGCATGTATGGGCTCGGGGTTTAGTTCAGTGGTTCCAGCGTCTGCCCGGCAAGTACAAAGTCCCAAGTTTGATCCCCAGTACCACACACCACAAAGCCAGGAGTGGTGGTGGCTCATGCCTGTTATCCCAACACTCAGGAGGCAGAGGCAGGAGGACTGCTGTGAGTTCGAGGCTTGCCTAGGCTACATAGTGAGTTCAGGGCCTGTCTGAACTACAAAGCGAGAACCTGTCTCAGACAACACTAAAAACACAAAAAAAGGCTTGTAGAAACTTTTTTTTGTTGTGGTACCAGGGATCAAACTCAGGACCTTGTACTTGCCACATAGCATGGCATCACTGAGCTATATCCCTGGCCCTGTAAAAGGTTTTTAAATTTTATCTACCGTAAGGTCCTGAGTTTTGTCCTCAGCAAAAAAAAATTACATGTGCATTTTTCTCACCTCTAATTTTTTTCTCAAATTTATCAAATATTTAATTCAACAGCAGGCATATGTTAAGGACTTTCAGTTATGCAGCAATGGTGCATTTTAACTAAAGGCCTATATTTTGCTAACTTCTATGGAGTTATAAAAAAGTATAAACAGTCCTACAATTGTTTTCAGATTTGATGGGCAAAAAAATTAAAAACTAACACATTGTGTGCTGGGCGTGGTGGCTCACACCTGTAACCCCAGGACTTGGGAGGCAGAGACGGGAGGATTGCTGAGTTCGAGGCTAGCCTAGGTTACATAGTGAGCTCAGAGCCAGCCTGAACTACAAAGCGAGACCCTGTCTCAAAAAAAAAAAAAAAACTAACACATATGTAAGAATTCTAAATAGTTAAGGGCCAAACTGGATAATGTTAACTTGATAAATCGGTAAACTTAAGATTCAAAACTTAATATAGCCTGGAGGAACAAGTTAATACTATATGGTAGAAATAGAATTAAAGGGATGCTTGTAATATTAAGAGATAGGTATAAGAGGAAGGAAAATCATTCAGAGAAAGTGTAAGGTTAGGATCACAATGATGGTGACATACTTGCATAAGATAAGGACATTACTAAACTATGTGAGGATCAGTGATGAGAACAGGGTGAAAGGTTCACATGTAAAATAGTCCATGAAAGCCGGGCATGGTGGCTCATGCCTGTCGTCCCAGCACTCGGGAGGCAGAGACAGGAGGATTGCTGAGTTCGAGGCTTGCCTGGGCTACATAGTGAGCTCAGAGCCAGCCTGAACTGCAAAGTGAGACCCTGTCTCAAAAAAAAAAAAAAAAAAGTCCATGAAAAGCACATGTCATACTAGAAAACATTTTCTTACTATCCTACATTTTCCTATCTTGCATGTATATGTGTGTGTGTGTGTTTGTCAGACTCCATTATGTCCAGTGAGTTGCTTTACAAAATAAAATTGGACAGAAGTCTTATTGTGGTTTTTTCTATGTCTGGGCAAGACTCAGTCAGGACTTGGCTATCACCATAAAGACTCTACAATTAAAAGTGGCTGGGGGATGTGAGATAGTTAAGCTTTGTTTCTTCATTTTAGAGTGGCAAGATCACAGACAACCTGACATGAATGGGAGTAATGTTCGCAATGAAAAGTATGTTTCTAGGATACTCTCTGAATATGAGAGAAAGCTCATATGTTGTATGAGCTTTTCATACAACATAGTACCAAGACTCCTAAAGGGTCAAGTGATACAGACTAATATTGACTGTTCTCCTTAAGAGACTTGGGCTTACACAATCCATACCTGAAATAATACCATTAATGACTCTATCTTAACTTTTCCTTCATTAAATGCAGCATCATTTTACTGGTGGAGATACTTTTAGTGTGGTGGTTAACAGCACAGACTACATGCTGTTTAGAGAAGACTACTACATTTACAGTCTTAAATCTTACTGTCTGTATGATTTTGGACAAGGTTCTTAACTCTTCTGAGCCTCGTTTCCTACTCTGGTAGTATCCTTCATTTTTATGCTATATGTGAAAAGTAAATCTATTTTAAAGTAGGCAGGGAAGTTTGTACTCGGGAGTTAATTGGACAAATAGCTGTAAGAACCTGTAAATATCAGTTGTATCACTGTTAGCTCCTCCCAAACCCAACAATGAAACTCACTGTTTTTGAAATGTCCTTAAGTGATCTCTAGTCTTTGTCAACAGAGGATTTTAAAAAAATTTGATAATTCTTTCAGAAACCAAGTTGTAAAACAGTGGTTTTTAAAGACAGTTTTCACATGGCTGATACTTTTAAGTGCTACTGAAACACCTAACTCTATCAAACACAAAAAATAATCTAAAATCTCAAATTCTCAGGCTATAAATTTTAGTGTCATGAAAACGAAATTTAGTTAATATATACTGATAACTGAATGAAACAGGTATTAAATAAACCAAGGAAGAAAACAGGAAGAGAACCTAGCACACTTCTCTGTAAAAGGAAGGTAATTTTTGTCTTTTAGATATACCGTGCATTATCCAAAATTTTTTTTGAGGCTGGGAATGTTGCTCAGTGGTGTTTGTCTGGCATGTTCAAGTCCCAGTACTAAAACCCCTCTAAATTTTTTCTTTTTGCAAAGAAAAGGTGTCTATTATGAAAAACGTGTATGATGCCAAACAGTCTATACTTCATCTTGAAATCCTCAACAATCAATAAAGTAAATGTTACTGCTGCTTTGACTTTACAAAGATTCACTAGCAATTACTAAATACAGAAAAGGGTCTCTGGCTTATAAGGTTAGGATGTAGGCACGTAAACAAACAAACAGCTCCCTCCAAAAAACCCAAGGATAACAGGGCTAACGGGAATCCTTAAAAAAGCTTTGGAGGAAACTCTCAGGCGATTTGCTCTATCAAAGAAAACTTATTTTTAATTGTAGGTGCTAGTGTATGATTTCTATTATTGACCCTTCAGTTTAGCCGGCAGGTATGGTGAAGCACACTTGCAATCTTAGCATTCAGGAGGAGGCCGAGGCAGGAGGACTATCTCGAGTTCAAGGCCAGCAGCTTGGGCTACACACTGAATTCTAGGCCAGTCTATACTACACAGCGAGACCCTGTGTTACAAAAACAACAACAAATAAATCATAAAAACAACAACATAAAGAAAACTATATATCATTAAAAATAACAGTCTAATACCAAATGTTTTTGTGGAGATACTAATGAAATCTAGGTTATATGTCAAAGCTATGTTTGATTTCTGTTGTGGTACTACTTACTACATCTAGAGATGAGAATAGGTAAAGAGTTTAGAGGACTACAGAGAAAATTTTAAACTATCATTTGCGATATTCTTCACTAAGAAATAAATACTACCTGTTGCAGTAGTCAACCACAGACTCCCTGTTTGTAAATAAAGCTTCCTCTCCTTTCTTGGCTTTTGCCCACTTTGAATCCAAAAGGCAATCCACTGCTTTTGAAGCTAAGGAAGAGATTTATAATTTAAAATTAGTATACACAGAAATTTACTAAGTAATATTTCAGATAGCAAATTTCAATATTCTGACAATAGAAAATAACACTCAGCTCAAAAAAGAAAGTTAAGTTTGAGATGGTCATCCTAACAGTTTCTCAAAACTTCAACTCGCAATAACCATCTTTTCAAAGCAAAGTTGGGAAATAAATGACATTCAGAAATATTAAAGCAAGACAAATTTATAGCAAAGTATTATTTTGGGAGGGAGGTTTGAGACAAGGTCCCACTTTATAGTTCAGGACGGCCCTGAGCTCACTATGTAGCCCAGGCAAGCCTCGAACTCAGCAATCCTTCCTCTGCCTCCCAAGTGCTAGGATTACAGGTGTGAACTACCATATGTGGCATTGCGTCCTATGTGGTTACCGGGGAATGAACCACGGACCTTGTGCTTGCTAGGCAGGCACCAGAAACACTGAGCTGAATCTCCAGCCCAGGAATGTATTATTAACAAGAAATTTCAAAATATTCATAGTATCACTCATTAAATAATCACAAATACAGGGTAAACCAAAATCTGTCTCTGTCCCCACAATAATGAAAATTCTCATTAATCCACTGAACAACTGAACAATCTACTGTTTTCACCAGAAGTAGCTAAATGGATTTGAAGAGGTTAACATGTCTATTTTTTCAAAACTGTCAAAATCATTAATGAAACAGAAGAAAAAGGAATTTCTTCTCTATAATGACAATTTTTGACAAACAATAATGAGAAATAATTTTAACTGATGATATAGGCAAATATAACTACTATTTATAAGATACTGGGGTACACTATAGATAGATGGTCTCAGCATACAATGAGGTTGTATGAATCTCCTAGTTAGTCCCAAGTATACACGCTATCAGAACAATGTAGTATCTTAGAACATTGAAAATAAACCCTATTGTAAAGTTTTTCAACAAATACTATACTTTACAGTGACATTGTCTCTCACTAAAAAAAAATGCCATATACATATCACCCCATTTCAATAATCATACTTGAAAAACTTAAACTTATAATTGCCTAAGTTTATGTAATTTCTTAAGTTATGTACACTAATACATTTTCATTACCTACCAATAAAATAATCGACACGGTGACCCATCATATTGGTAGATTTTGTTGGACAGTTGAATCGAAGATACTTGGCTACAGCCTTCTCTTCTTTAGATGGCTCACCAACTTCCTATAACAAAAAAATATTACTTTAGTGTAATGAAGAATTTATAGATTTGTTTTTTAAATTTTTTTAAGTGAAATATGGGCTTTGCTTTCAGGCCTTCTCTGGAACAGGCCTAGTATAAGAGAAAATGGAGTTTGATCCCCAGTGGGGAGAGGGGAGAGGGGATAGGGAGAGGGAGGGGCAGGGAAGGGGGAGAGAGAAAGAGAGAATGTATATAGGGGATGAGGCGTTGTAGGGAGGGCAAGGGGATGAGGAGTTGTAAGGAGGGCAAGGGGATGGGAAAAAATGAGAATCAAGATGTGTTGTGTACTGGTACAAATCCTCAATATTGAATGTAAGCATAATGTCCATATAAAATGCACCAATAAAATTTTAAAAAAGAAAATGGAACTTGTCATTCTTTACAGCAGAGTGGTACTCCATTTTATTTAAAAAAACCACATCTTCTTTATCCAGTCTCCAGTTGAAGGGCATCTGGGCTGTTTCCAAGATTGGGCTATCACAAACTGAGCTGCTATGAAGATGGGTATACATATGACTTTACAATATGATTCTTTGAACAAGTTTCATTCATTTATGTGCAAATGGATACACCTTGAGGACACACTAATAAGTGAAATGAATAGATCCCAGATATGTAAATACCATATCTTTTCTTTGGTATGATAGCCTGTAGATGTAAATGAGTTCTAGAATGTATGATAGATTTTGTAAAACAGGAAATATTCAAAGGGAATGTGATGGAGGAATGTAATGAGGGGAAAGAATAAATATGATTTGGAAAGAAAAAGAAATAGCATGTATATAAAGGGGTGGGGGTTGTGGGTGGGTAGAGATATGGGTAAAAATGAGAATTAACTTCTGTCATATACAGGTATAAGTTCCCCAATGTTGAGTGTGATTGTGAATTGTATATAAAATGTACCAATAAAGAATTCAATTTTTAAAAAAAGCAAATGGAGATATTTTTTAAAATGTTATTTTTTAACTATAAATCGATTGGTCCAAAACCTATTATTTCTTGGCTTTAATATTTATATGGCATCAGTTATTTTTCTGACCTGGTAACTAATTTGCAACAATTCTCCTTCACTTTTGTAGGACCTCCTTTTAATAGTCACAAAGATAAGATGTTGCCAATAGTGAATGCATAAATGTCTAAGAAGAAATAGGTCCCATCAATGTTAAATAATAACCACCAGTGATATGTACCGCAGCAATGGCTAAACTGATTATGACAGCTGCCTCAGTGTGGTAACTGTAAGTACTGAGATACTGATGACTGGTACACTTTCCCTTCTCTTTCCTTTGTAGTTACAGTTACCAGATATTGATTGGAACTCCCTTCTCACTTGCCTTCTTCTCATCCCAGTAATTATGAGGCAAAAATTAGAAATGCAGCAACAGATATCATTACTATGTCCTTCGAATGATTAATATGATTATTAATATGATAATATGATCATTACTATGTCCTTTGTATGATTAATAGAAGTGTTAGCACAGTAGTTTTGCAAAGACTGCTTTAATCTATGCTGGACAGTGGCCCATGCCAGTAATCTCAGCACTGGAGAGGCTGAAGCAGGAGGCTCACTGAGTTTGAGGTCATCTGGGGCTATAACTAAACTACATAGTAAGACCCTGCCTCAAAACCAAACGAACAGGGCTGGAGGATTAGCTCAGTGGTTCTGGCGCCTGCCTCACTAGCGTAAGGTCCTGAGTTCGATCCCCGGTAACCACATACAATGCTGGGCGTGCAGACTCAGGCCCACCAGCAATCAATACCACATACCACATACCACAGTGCTGGGCGTGGTGGCTCACGCCTGTAATCCCAGCACTTGGGAGGCAGACACAGGAGGATTGCTAAATTCAAGGATTGCCTGGACTACACGGTGAGCTCAGAGCCAGCCTGAACTACAAAGCAAGACCCTGTCTCAAACAAACAAACAAACAAACAGCTTTAATCTTATTTTCTTTCTTTCTTTTACAACTGTTCCCAAATTTTCTACTACAGGGCGGGGGATTTGGCTCAGTGAGACTATGATCCTAAGTACAAGGTCCTGAGTTCAATCCCTGGCACTACCAAAGAAAGAAAAAGAAAAAAAAGTTTTCTACTACATATTCTACTAGCTGTGGATTAGTTGTGGCAATAAGTTAAAAGCTTAAACCATTCAACTCAAATGAAGACTATTTTTAAAATCAAATACAGTATCTATGAAAAACTTCTATTTTATTTACAAAAATATTTACCAGAAAAGTAAAATCTTAAAATTTGCAAATTCAAACTTTAACATTTCAAAGTTAACTAACATCTATACTGTTTACACCAATTTAAGATCTAGCTATAAAATACAGTTCTTGATGTAAGGTGAAAATTTATTAGTAAAATTGGTGAAACCATGCAAGTTTATTAATATATGCTGCTATGTTAAATGTTAGTACATAATTATGTCTGTGTGATATATACTTGTAGAAGCCTCATCCATTAGCTGAAAGTTAACACAACAGATGAAAATGAAACTTTAAATGGTCTATAGAAATCAATTATATTTTATAATCATATCCACTTATGCTCAATTTTTTCATTTGATGTATCTATTGTCAATTTAAAAGTTATCTAATTACCTGATTAACTGTAACTGGGCTGGGCTTGTTTCTAAAGATATGTAGAGCAAATAAACCAATCAAATTCATACTTCCTGAGTATCCTAATTTTGGGTACTACAATTAATAACAAAGATTTGTAAAGTACATATTACACTTTGTTACATAACATCAAAAGCAGCAATGATTATTTTCTCAAAGAAAAGGTGGGAAAATAATTTTATAAATACATGAATTAGGACTGAAGATTAATGAGGGAAAGAAAGTCAAAAAAGCCTTGAAAGAAGGAGCGAGATTTGAAAGATAAACACGTTTTGGATAAATAAAAGACCATCAACACAGTGGCTGAAAATGAACATAAAACCTGGCTTCAACAGAAGCCAGTTGTGAGGCATTAGTTTAAATGTAGGTAAGTAGAACAGTCATCATTGTAAGCTAAGGAATTCTGACTTTACCTTGTAAGTAACAGAAGAAAAACTAATAATTTTTTTAATAGGAAGAAAAAGAATTATAAAAATAGTTTACACATTATTTTGGTAGTTTGTAGTATGAACTGGACAAAAAGACACAGAAGTTAGAGTATCAATGCAATATTCAACTAAATGTGATACAGGACTAAAAACAGAAAATGTAGGTATTTAAAATACTTCAAATGTAGAACAGGTAAGACTCAGTGACAAAAGATGAATGAAATGGCTAGGTAAAGGATGTCAGGTTTCTAAATTGATCAAAGGAATGGATGCTATCATTTTTTAATAAGAAAGAAAATTTGTGAAAGTGAATCTGGAGAACAATCACTTAACTAACATTCAATTAAACCACTAATCACATATAAATGCATTAATCTGACTATCAAGGCATCACATGAAAAATCTGGCTAAAGGCAGGATATATTAAAAGCTGAGAAGTTAATTCTATTGTGCAACAGGAAATCTGATACAATTTACATACAGGCAAAATTTTAAATGTCATTTTTAACAATTTCAAGTTAACTAATCTTTCTACAACTGTAGTCCTGCCTAGATAAAGACTCTGGTAGGCAAAATGAACAGAAGATATCCAAAAAAACACAAGATTTTAATACTCTCTTCTAACTAGACACAGAATTACTTTAAAACTTATATAAAGTAACATTAAGTACTCATAAGTTAACCACATTACTGACTGTCTTTAATGAAAACTACTTAGAGGGGCCAGAGATTTAGCTCAGTGATTCTAGCGCCTGCCTCACAAGCGCAAGGTCCTGAGTTCGATCCCGGTGACCACACAGAATGCTGGGCATGGCGACTCACGCCCACCAGCCATCAATACCACAAACCACAGTGCCGGGCATGGTGGCTCACGCCTGTCATCCCAGCACTCGGGAGGCAGAGACAGGAGGATTGCCGAGTTCGAGGCTTGCCTGGGTTACATAGTGAGCTCAGGGCCAGCCTGAACTACAAAGCAAGACCCTGTCTCAAAAAAAAAAACAAAAAAACAAAACTACTTAAGAGTACGAAAAGAGATACTGTAGAAGAGTAGCATGGCAACATGAATATGAGAAGTCAGTTTAAATACAGGGGATCCTGAGTGATGTCTACCCCCACTGTTCCCTTGCTGCATCCTATACAGGCTTGTTTATATACTACACTATCTCTTCTCTGTTCCCTTCTGATATGAACAAAATATTTCCCTAGACTTCTAAGTAGAAGCAAAGCCTTTTTAAGAGTATAAGTACCCGCCAAAAGCTAAAGCTAGACCTATCTCTTTCACCATGCACAAAACTAAACTCACAGTGGATACGAGACTTAAACATTAAAACAGAAACAATAAGCCTGCTGGTAAACAGGCTTGGTAAAACTCTTGGAGACATTGGCTTAGGCAGAGACTTTATGAATAAAATCTCTCTAGCACAAGAACTAGCAGAAAGAATCAACAAATGGGATCTCATTCTACTGAAAAGCTTCTGCACAGCCAAAGAAGTCGCTGGCACTGCTAGAAGACTACCAACAACATGGGAAAAAAATCTTTACTAGCTGTGTATCAGACAAAGGGCTATTATATAAAGAACTCAATATATAAAGAACTCAAACAGATCAGCCTCCCCAAGTTTAAAGACCCAATTAAAAAATGGGCAACTGAAATGAACAGACACTTCTCAGAGGCAGAAGTCAAAGCAGCCAAGAAACATATGAAGAAATGCTCAACATCTCTGGTCATTCGAGAGATGCAAATGAAAACAACATTGAGATTCCATCTCACTCCACAAAGAATGGCCGTGATCACAAAATCCACCAACGATAAATGCTGGCGTGGCTGTGGGGAGAAAGGAACCCTTCTCCACTGTTGGTGGGATTGCAGACTTGTGCAACCTTTGTGGAGATCTGTGTGGAGATTTCTCAGAAAACTAGGACTAGGGGTCCCATTTGACCCTGCTATTCCCCTGCTAGGAATATACCCAAAAGAATTTAAAAACTCACATTGGAAAGACAGATGTACACCCTTGTTCATAGCAGCTCAGTTCGTGATAGCTCAATCTTGGAAACAACCCAAATGCCCATCAACTGGAGAGTGGATAAAGAAGATGTGGTTTTTT
>PVIC010013666.1:0-37744 GCA_004025085.1 Thryonomys swinderianus
TGTGTTTAATAGCAATGATATTAGGTGGGATTGTTCCCCAAGCAGTAAGAGCAAATCCACTATTAGAATATCTATTTACTTAAAAATTTTGAGTTAGGCAGTCCCTGAGTGGGACAGTATCTTCAAAATGTGAAGACATTAACTCAGAGTTTTTGCAATTCTCTCAACCTTTCCCTCATGGTTATAAAATTGTAGCTGTAACTCCAGGCATTCTGACCTTATAAAGTGGATTTCCTACAACAGGAGCCAGGAATGTTCAGCACATAGTTTCCTTCTTTTTAATTGTAATAATAATCTTAGCTTTTTTTTTTCTTTTGAGACAGCATCTCACTGTGTAGTCCAGAGTAGTCCTGAGCTTGCAGTGACCCTCCTGCCTCAGCCTCCTCAGTGATGGATGGAATTACAGCATATGCCACCACACCTGGCCCGATAGTAACTTTTTTCAGAAGTTACTATATGTCAGACACTATCCTAGGTACCCTATTTATTAATTCATGGAATTCTATAGCAAATAAGAAAAATGTAAGAAAAAAGAGCATAATTAATTTTCTCAGCATTACCCTGACTGAGGAGTGGTAGAAATGGAACTTTAGCTGTGAAAGCATCATTCCAGGGCCCTTAGGTCAAACCACTTCTCTAGGGAAAAGGCTTCTTCTCAGAACTACCTCGGCAGATTTTACCTTATACTTCATTGTTTAGCCTAGGTCACATGACCATGTGACCACCAGAAAGAATACAAGTTTCTGCCTATCTCAACTTTAAGATTCATGGGGGTTAGGGGAATTATTTGAGGAGTCAACCAATCATGTCTGGTGTAGTTACAAAAGAAACAATGGCCTTTAATACAAGGGAGAAATAACCTGGCACACTAAGAACTTAGGTCCTTTGACTTTTGGTCTTTGAGGGAAGAAAAACAACCTTCTGCTCAAATCCTGCCAGAAATAGTGAAAATGCCAGCAGCCTTTCAGTCCTATCTTCCAACCTAGCACTGATGTGTCAGTGGATAAGCAGTTCTTATTAAATTATTCATCCTGATTTAATGGGGAGGAAATCAGATGCAACAGGTGTGGCTCTTCCTGCTTGTTGAATTGCTTTAAAACAAGCTTCCAGATGCTTCTGACCTTAGGGAAAGCAGCAGGAGGACAAAACAACTGTTTTCAGCTAGTTACTGAAATACTGCAATACTTGTCAGATGAGGGCATTTTGTTCTAGTGGTCAGTGCAGCTGGTTTTAGGATAGAATTCTAGCAAGGAAGGAGGAATCACATAGGCAAGGTGCTTTACATACATCAAAAAAAAAAAGAAAGAAAAAAGAAAAAGAAAGAAAGAAAAGAAAAAGCCTCTCAGATAAAGACAGTCCTTGTACCTTCTTATAAACTCAGGTAAAATCTCATTTTTATCACTTTGAAGAGGCTTCCCAATTGCTCCATTAGTTCCAAAGCTCATTAAACATGAAGCCTTTTGCTGTAATATAGCAAAACATACAGTGTTGTTTTCTTCTTTAATATTCACTTGCATAAAGCAAATGTTATGTGTCCAATTCATTTGCAAATGATATGAGAGGATGGAGAGGGAGGAAAAGATGATCATCTTGCTTATTTCTGATACATGAAGGCCAGAGAAGATGTTTCATCCCTCTGCCCTGACTGTATTTGAACGTCTATTCCAAATGTTAGATGGTTATGTTTTGCCATTTTATAAAGTGCATGGTTGGTTTTCACCTGATTTTTCTTCCTCTTTTTTGGACATGAGCTTATTATATTAGTCTTAACAGATACACAATGTATGAAATGAACAGAACTTTGAATTGCCATAGTCTATTCAGAAAGTAAAGGTACACCTAAGACAGTCTGTAACTAGATGGCACTGAGACTCCTACCCCTGTGTTTTCTCTGCCTGGCCCTAGACAGACATCACCTTCATTGTCCCTAAACTTCCTGTGGCTTTGGTTTCTCATCTGCAACATAGAGAACTGGATTCCATGATCTCTAATGCCTGTGATCTCTCACGCCTTTGAAGTTATAAGGATCTAGAGTTATATGATTTATTTAAATCTTGAGCCAAGATTTAACTAAATCTCCAAATTTTATCAAGTCACAAACTAACACAGTCTTCTATATGCTGCTAAGAATATTTAACAAAGCAAAGAAGACACCTTATGAAGAAGAAAATATCTTAATTCAAAAGATGGCCTATTAAAAATATAAATGCCTTAGAGGAGTGAAATATTTTTCTGCAGCTTCCTGTATCCACACCAACAAATAATATTAATATGTGAAACTCTCTAAAGGTATGGGGGTGGCCTTGTTCAGTTCTTTGTTGAAGTGGCATTTTACCTACATTATGCTTTATAAATGGAAGGTTAATGAGACTGTGGTGTCTCAGTTTTCACTCTGCAGGTTATTTTATAACAGGAATGAGACTGTTCTACCTTTAATTTGGTTTTTATTAAATTAAACACATTTCAAAGGAAGGACCATTTTACTCTGCTAATCTATCTTATATTGTAGTAGCACGATGACATACTAAGTGCTTTCTCTTGCTGATTCTTTTAAGAATCTCCTGTTTCTAGGGAATTTGCTCCTACTTCATGCTATGCATACAGAAGAGAAAACTGTGAGTTTCTTTGAATTGAAGTTCTTTAAAGTAAGGCAAAAGCCTTCTTTTGGATTCCTAAGGTTTGCATTTATCTCACTGAAAGAGAAAAAAACCACACACTTTAAACATTTTCCTTAACTCAAAGGTTCTCAGCAAGGGAGTTTAATTTATCCTTTAATCAGTGGTTCTCAAATGAGGTACCATTGGCATTGACTGGCACAGTATTTTTTTTACATGACTATCTCATACATTGAAACATATTTAACATCCTTGCTCCCACCCACAAAATCTCAGACACACTTTCTAATCATTGCAAAAACTGTACTTGGCCCACAAATTTTTCCCAATGCCAACTTCTCTGAGAAAGTCCAATGTCTGTAGATCCCCCTAGAGAAAACAGGTGTGCCAATAAAAGATTAGTTTTCAAAACCCTAAGAAAGGTCTGTGTTTATATGTAAAAATGCGGCCTTCACCATTCCAGCCCACATCTCCAAGTACTGTATCTCAGCAACATCATTGTTCCCCAGATGATGACACTTATATTAAAGGAAAAGTATAAGAGGATGTTTGAGAATCACTTGGCTTATAAAACATTTTTCTTGGACCTTAGACAAGAATACAACTTTTTATAATATTACTTAAAGAAATGTAGGCATGTTTCTCTTTCACACTTCCATAGACTAGATTAAATGTGGTCCACTTATCAAATGATCCTCTATAGGTAGAAATCCTACAAAGGAAACATACATAGGACAGTGAGTAGATTTTGCTTTAGTATCCCAGATTCCTCTGTTGTGTCAGAATTTTGAATTCCAACAATTCAATGTACAGGTATTGGCTGCTAAGTGAGACAGATGCTCTCTTTGGCTCTGGGAATATAAAAGAAAAATAAGACTTGTCCTCTGCCTTTGAGGCCCACAGCTGTGCTTCTCAGATTGCCTCTTGAATTGCTAGGATGAAAAATAAGAAACATCAAAATGGAAATATATTTACATGTAATAGGAAATTTGTAAAGCACAGGTGATTTTATGCAGGCACAGGGGAATGGAGATGGGCGACATAGAGGACCAGCAAAAGCTTCTGAGAGATTATAATTGAATTACACATTCAAGGATAAAGGGGTATTAGCCTGATATCATTAGGGTGGGAATGGCATTCCAACAACAGAACAGCACATCCATGGTCACAAATTATGAAAGAAAATGGAAGTGCCGGGCGTGGTGGCTCACACCTGTAATCCCAGCACTCGGGAGGCAGAGACAGGAGGACTGCTGAGTTCGAGGCTTGCCTGGGCTACATAGTGAGCTCAGAGCCAGCCTGAACTACAAAAGCAAGACCCTATCTAAAAAAAAAAAAAGAAAAAGAAAAGAAAATGGAGACAATCTAGTGTGGTAGGACATTAGGGAAATGATAATAGATATGAAGACACAAAATGAGTAAAGGGTCGCAATCTAAGAAGTCAGAGCTTATCATAGGTAAAAAGGAACTATTTTAGATTTTGAAGTAAGAAAGTAAAATAATCAGATGTATTATAGGGATAAGAACTCTAACAGAGATATAAAATATCACTAGATAAAGACAAATTTAGATGAGTGTTTTTGCAGGGGACCACAATATTGATTTTACCCAAAGCAGGCTATAAAGAATTGACACCACAACTGGCTTGTTTTGAGAAATGAGTCTGCCCAAGGCCTATGTGCTGATGTCAGAGTAGCTAACACCCAAATTCCATTCCCACAATTAAAATATTCTTGACTAGAAGGACAAGGATTTACTTAGAAGTACATTTTGTCTATTCTATTCCTAGTTTGATAGTTTTGTCTTTTTCCCTTACAAGCCTTGCCTGCATTAGTTTCCATGGAAACTGCATGACTGCATACCCTTACACATAGTTCCATCCTTGTACATAGTTCGCCTTTGCCCCAATTGATTACTAATAACAGTCAGTAGGTTGGACTGACCAGTTCCTTTGCTGTATGAGCAGCCTTGGTTGTCCTGGCTCCCCATTGTTTCTGTCTCTTTAGTTCTCTTTTAGGTTTTTCTTTTCTCAGCCTTGTATATAGCATAGAACAGGAAATCAGAGAGGTCTCAGATACATCTTAGATACTTTCTCATCACTAAGACACAACACTCAACATCCACAACTAAGGAAGAGAGGTTTATTTTGGCTCATGATTTCATTCCATAGTTGGTTGGTTCCCAAGTGGAAGAGCCTGGCAACGGAAGCTACTCATGGTGTGGGAGATAGAAAGAAAAGGCAGAAGGAATAGGCCAGACAAGGAAATGTATCCTTTTAGGTCATGCCTTCACGGACCCACCTCTTCCAGCCAGCTCTCTCCTTTCAAAAGCACACTAAGCTGGTGAGTACAAAGTCGCCATGATTCAGCTGCCCTCCACAAGTCCAGTCTGTGACTGCATGAGGTATTGGTGGGACCTTCTTGATCTAAAACATAACATTCTGCACCTACCTGGAAAAAAATTGATTTATGCACATCTAATTTTGCAAAATGCCTTTAGTCCATCTCTGAGAGTCACCAAAGTCTTAATACTTTTAACAATGCTGAGAAATCCAAGTTTAAAGTCTCCTCTGGGACTCAAGGCAAACCCTTAGTTGTGAGCACCTGTAAAAATCAGAGTTAAATACTTCCAACATGCAGTGGTACAGTGTAAATGTTTCCATTCCAAAAAGAAGAATAAAGAAACATAAAACAGCCGGGTGTGATGACTCACGCCTGTAATCCCAGCACTTGGGAGGCAGAGACAGGAGGATTGCTGAGTTCGAGGCTTGCCTGGGCTCCATAGTGAGCTCAGGGCCAGCCTGAACTACAAAGCGAGACCCTGTCTCAAAAAGAAAAAAAAAAAGAAACAGAAAACAATGCGATCAAAGTAGTGCCTAAAGTTTCATGTCTAGTTCAAAATGGGTTGAGCATCCTTACCTCTATAGCATTTCTAATTGTAGCCTTCATGGCTTCTCTCTTTGGTAGGCTCCATTGCTACTTGCAGCCTTCCTTGGTAGGCATCCTATATACCTAGCATCTCTAACTTCCTGGGGTCTCCACTTAACTTTCAGCTTCACTACCTACCTTCATGCATTTTCATCTCATGAAGAAACTCCCTGGCTACATATATCTTCTGAAATCTGAGTGGAATCCTCCTCCATGCTTGTGAAACCGGCACCACATGGGTCATGTACTATATCACAACCACAGTGTCTGCTACCAACAGGGGCAGTAGCCAGATCCCCTTGAATCACAGCTGCAGAGGCTTCTGAGTGCCTGGATGAGTAGGTATTGTAAACTGAATTTAAGGAAGCTAATTCCCTAATGGGTTTTTCTTGAGCAGGTTACCCTGTATATCTTTTCTCAAAGCAGTCTTTCACTTTTGCACTCTTGACCATGCTGAAAGGGAAAGTCTTGCTGATTCTTGAATTCTCTGAGGCATCTTTCCTATTGTACTGATGCAAAGTATTTGACTTCTTTTTAATGCAAATCTTTTCAGCAGTTATACTCTTCTCTGCTCAAACTTTTCAAACCTTTCCTTTCTTGAAAACTGGAAAACTTTTCAAATGAGTTCTTTGTTCCTGATTTGCAGTATAAATTTGGCTAAAAGCCATGAGCATTGTCTATGCGACAGCCTCAACATTAGGCTGCCTTGAAATTTCCTCTGCCAGGCTAACCATTTTATCCCCATTAATCGCAGTCTCCCTCAAAATAATTAGAACTGGGGCTGTAGATTTAGTTCAGTGGTACTGCACCTACCTTGCAACCACAGGAGCCTGAATTTGATCCTCAGTACTACAAAAAAAAATAGGACATGAACAAAATGAAGACAAATTTTCTGTCACAGTGTAACAAACTATGGTTTCAAGTTTAATTACCTATGGAGTATTCCTTGTTGCCACCTGAAACCTCCTGAACCAGGGCTCAGCCATTTGCATTTCTTTCACATTCTGGTTTTCTGAGCTCTATCAGAATTATCAAACTTGACATATCATTGAGGTCTTTTCTAGCTGGCATCTCCAAACCTTTCCAAACTATAAACTGCTACTATAAACTGCTTCCAAAGGCTTCTAAACCACAGAGTTAGGTATTGACCCCACTCCTGGAACCAAAATCTCTCTCTCTCTCTCTCTTTTTTCCTGTTGTACTGGGGATTGAACTAGGGCCCTTTTACATCCAAGGTTGATGCGATACCCCTTGGGCTAAATCCCCAACCCCCCACCAAAATCTATCTTAATCACTTATCACTGTGACATAGTAAATAACACCCATAATTTAAAGGAAGAGAGGTTTATTTTCATGTCCTTAGTCTATGATCAGCTGGCTCAAAGGCAGGAATGGCATGATGGAAGAGAAAGTCTACTCATAGAATAGGTTCTAGAAAGCAGAAATAGAAGGAACGAGCCAGGGAGGGAGATATATCCTTTCAGATCATGCCTCTATTCATCTGCCTTTTCTGGCGAGGTTCCACTTACCAACAGTACAACTTCCAATCGTACTAATGGTGAGTGCAGTGTACCCGTGATCCAGTTATTTCCACAAGGCTTGCCTGTATCTGATGCTTTGCTGCAACATTCTCCATCCATACCATGACATGAGAAACACCAGACAAGAGGTAATGACATTTATACTTCACTTCTAAGTACTCATTCTTAGAATTTAGAAAACCATGTGAATCCATACTAAATTGAGGGTAGTTAATAAATTTGAAATTTTTCACCATTAGAATTTTTAATGATGTTTCCCTGTTCCTTGTATTCTGAATGCCATCTTTAACCACTATGCCTTTCTGAACAAGGAAATACAAGACATTCTATTACCTAAGTCCCCATATTTGTATGTTGTATCCCATCACAGACACAGGTGATTGAAGGAGAGATTCATGTTATGCAGAAATATAGCCACCACCATCCTAGTGGATTGGCTTTGGATTCTACACAATGATATGTGCTCATTATTAAGATTGATCTTAATAATGAGTCAGATCCTGATAGGGTACTAAGTATAGATTGATACAGACAGACACTCTCAGACTCACAATGGCAAAGAGGCCAAGGTATACAAAGAAAAAAGTTCATAGAAGAAACCAGGTAGTATGAAAAGAAGATGTAAAATCCAGAAACAGAAAAAAAAATGTTGAGTCCTAAGTGTTACTCAGATTATGTTTAACTGCATATTCTTATTTCTTTGCATCTCTAAAAATAATTTAGTTGATATAATTTGTACTATTTCTTACAACCTGAAGAAAATTAACCATCTTATAGGGTAAGATAGTGGCATTGCTTCATGGTTAATAATAAAAATGGCCATCATTTACTGAGGTTTCTATATATTCCAGGCACTGTGACAACAGGCTTTTGTACATGATCTTATTTGAACCCCATGACAACACAGTGAGGTGGATTGTTTCATTGTCCCTATTTTGAAAATAAGGAAAGGAGCACATAAGGTCAAATAACAAATGTGCACAGGAGGTGAATGGCAAACTGGAGCCTGGATCCAGGTCCATTGGGCTCTCAAATGGTTTCTTGATACTTGGGCCTTTGTGGTAGAGATGACTAACTATTCCCCAGTTGTGTGCCATCGTCCATAGAAAACAGCTGTTGGTCAGAATTCAGTGCCTAGATGGTCACTATTTCTCCCAACCCTCCTTAATTCCAAGGGTGAACCAGTGGAATATGAAGTGTGGTTTTGCATGTGGCTGAAAGTGTATTCTCCAAATTCTCCTCTTCAGCAAGGCAAATGCTAGTGACCACAGGGTACAGAAAACAATAGAACTACAGTGTGGAAAATTCCATGACCCTGAATTACAACATGGAAGAAAATGAGTACACCTGTATCATATTGGTAAATGAGTAAGGACTATGTTGAGATGTGGGGGTTCTATTTGTCTCTACCATCTAATATAGCTATGATGCCTTCCTTGCTTGCTTGATGCTTGGAAGCATTACAAAAGGCACATCGCTCAAGCTTCTGCTGCTCTTAGTTACTCAATGAGTTTCTAAAAAATCATGGGAGTCCCAGCTGGCATTGTTTTCTCAAATCAAAAGTAACATCCTCTTTTTATTCAACATAACAGAAAAACCAGAAGGTGTCATGAACACAGAGTGTGTTTGCAAACATATTGTTTTCGTGCCTTCCTCCAAATCTTGAACACTCAGGAGAAAAAAAAAAAAACAAGGACTGAACCTAGTAGCACCTCTCATCTGTGAGAGGCCTCATTCTAGTCTAAAGTATATTTAGATGTGATTTCCTGTTTCACACCTCTGCCTTCAGAATCACAGCCATCCTTGGTGTAAAACACAGCACCTGTTTAATGGATGCACAAGAGGTAACACAGATGTTTTCTATAGTAAGCAAAAGAGTAACACACCTAGGAAAAGGCAGCATGACTAGGAAGAAGAAAAGGAGGGGAATTTGGAGAGTTTGCTACTACAGTACTGCTTCTCCTCTGTGTATTATATCATGGATAGAGGCAACTGGGATTGATTCCACTATGACCCTCATAGGAGTTCTCATCTGCCCCTGGCTAAGAGTGAGTTGTTAAGATCCTCGCACTTCCATATTGAAAATTCCAGAGGGCCAGTTCCAGGGCTGCACATGCTGAGATGTATGCTTCCCTCTCATTAGAGAAGGAGAGGGTATGGATTGATTCTGGTACAAACCTCAGTACGAGGAAATCCAGGAGGGATTTAACTCCAGTGCCTTCTGAATCCAAAGTACAATGTCACTGCCCACATACCACTGCTCCCCTGTCCTGGGGGTGATGCAGGCTGAAAGTTCTTGTGGTGGTATACATAAATTGGACAGACCGTTTAATATCTAGGCCCTAGTTTCCCAAAATAGGGGCATTGGATTGATTTATTATCTTCCAAAGTGTCTTTCCTGGTACAGAATGTTAACAGACATAGGAATAAAAGTATAGTTAGACATAAGATTGGTAAACAGATTTTTTTTAAAGGCTGTTGAATTATTTATTTATTTATTTATTTATTTATTTATTTATTTATTTATTTATTTATTGAGACAGGGTCTCGCTTTGTAGTTCAGGCTGGCCCTGAGCTCACTATGTAGCCCAGGCAAGCCTCGAACTCAGCAATCCTCCTGTCTCTGCCTCCCAAGTGCTGGGATTACAGGCATGAGCCACTATGCCTGGCTAAACAGATTTTTTAAAACTATACAAACTTGTTCCCTAAAAAATACCTAGAAGTCTGTATAATATATACTATACAAGCTCCCTTATTTGAATAAAGCACTTTTATTTAACATAATTGTAAGGCATCATGCTAAGAGCTTCTCATGTATTCTTTCACTCATTAATTTACTAAAATAACATTTCTTGCTTTGTGATTCACATTGGCACTGAGGATACCTCCATGAAAAAAAGTACCCGATTTTTTTTTTACCTTGGGTGAGGTAGAGAAAAACAGACAATAAACAAGTAAACAAATGCATAAACAAAAGTATTGGCATGTATCCATCTTATATTCTCAAGTAGTGAAACAGGAACTATTTGTCTCATACCGATTTTCTAAATAGTGAGGTTAAAGATGAGAATTTATTTAAATCACAGAGATAGAAACAACAGAGCTGGACTACATCTGGATTAGAGTCTTCTTTAAAAATATTTCTGAGAGGGCCAGGGATTTAGCTCAGTGGTTCCAGTGTCTACCTTGTGAGTGCAAGGTTCTGAGTTTGATCCCTGGTAACCACATACCACAATGTTGGGCATGGTGACTTATGTCCACCAGCAACCAGTACCACATACCATAGTGCCAGGCGTGGTGGCTCATGCCTGTAATCCCAGCACTCAGGAGGCAGAGGCAGGAGGATTTCTGAGTTCAAGGCTTGCTTGGGCTACATAGTGAGCTCAGGGTCAGCCTGAACTACAAAGTGAGACCTGTCTCAAAAAAAAAAAATTCTGAGAAGAGTGCACAGAATTGCATATGCGTTCTGTCCATGTAGGGCGCATACCCATAAGCAGTAGACTCACACTGCTCTGTTTGTCTTCCACCATCCTGAAGGTTAATACTCTTCAAAATTCTAAGTTGAAAAACAAGACAGCAGATACTCTGGAGAAACGAACCTCTGGCTCTGATGAGACAAGCAGCAACAAAAGATAATACACAGAGTGAAGAATCCGAACCTGAGTGATTGAGAGGTGACAGTATTGCAAAGCACTGTAGAATGTCGTGTAAACTAAGCCTGTTAGCAATTCTGAGTAGACTTACATTATTGTTCTTTTCTTACTATAATAATTAAGCTTTTCCTCTATAAAAAGTAAATGATGTTCTGGAAATTCTTGCAACTTTAATAATCTGAGGAGTGACTTATCAGTGACAAGCTGATTTGAAAAATACTTTATCTTGAACTCCTTCTATAAAGAAAATTTTTAAAAATCCAATTTTAATGACCCTTTGATATTGGATATCATTATCAGGAATAATAAAGTTGGGAAAGGAGTATTATACTTTCTTCATATGGCCTATTGAAATAGGATTGCTGAATGCTAGAAAGAACAAAATATCCTTTGAAAGTATGAACTGTTCGTATGTAGATAATACTTTCTTATATACTTTGCTATTTTTTCTTTTACTATTGAAAAATTCCCCTTAAACTCAGTCTGGATCTTAAGAAATTTGCAGAGGTAAGACTTACATAAAACCTCAACAGAAGATGGAGACTTTACATATGCATATACACTTGCAGGTGTGCTCACACTACAGACACTTATTTTTCCATTTGCTTCCCCTGATTGCCATTAAACTGGCTAGATCACATGTTTTGTTTCATTTGCTAATTTTGAAGTTTTCGTTTGTGAGTCATGACTTAAATTCTTTTACATTTTTTGTAAATTTGAAATAATAATGATCTTGCTATTTAATTTTCCTGTCTTTACATAGTATATTGCATATATATTTGTACAAATTTATGGAATACAATATTATATATAATGTAATGTTAAGATTAGGGTGATTAGCATTTCCACCTCCTTAAATTTTTTTATTTGCATCTGTTGGAAATGTTCTAATTCATCTTTTCGAGTTATTTTGAGATATATCATAAATTATTATGGACTATAATTACCATAGTATGCTATAGAACACCAGACCTAATTTTTGTTATTTAACTCCATTTTGATAGCTGTTATTTAACTTTTTGCAGGACCCTCTTCCCCTTCTCCTTTTCTTGTAAGTTTCTGTGGCTAGTTTTGTAGTTTCCACAAATGAGTGAGAATATTCAGCATTTGCTTTTATGTGCTTGGTTTAATTCACTTAACATGGTGGCCTCAAGTTCCATCCATTTTGCCACAAATAACAGAATTTCATTCCTTCTTATGGCGGAATAATATTCCATTATCAGGTGTCATAAAAATAAGCTAATATAAATTGAATGTGTAAATAAAAATTATTACAGTAAAAGACACATAGCCATTAATATTCCTCAAAGTAATGAGACTTGCTTCAAATACACTTACCCCATCATTCTTCTACTTTCTGAAGAAGTTCTAGAAGCCCTCTCTCACAAATGTCTTTATGAAGTATGATCAGAGTAGAATGAATGCTGCTGCTGAGTGCTATCCAACAGAAAGGCAGGCTCCTAAAAATGCCGTGGTGTGTCCTCATGCTTACTCACCAGCTCTGGGAATGTGTGACTTCTGGTCCTTCCCCAAAGTCAAAATGACCATGAAAAGTCAACATACTGAATTGATTCAGGACGTTGAGAAGGTCACAACAACACAACTAAAGATACAAAGAAAAAGGACTTCTAGCACTGTTTCAGATAATGGCAAGAACAATGACATAATTGCGTTAAAGCAAGGGAGAGAATTTTACGAGGTTTAAAGGTAATGTGTCTTTTATGGTAGTATTTTAAAAATTTAAACAATCACTGTATTTTTCCTTTGTATGCCATATGTATAGAGACCATATTTTCTTTATTCATTTACTCATCAGTGGGCCCCTTGGTTCATTCCATATTTGGTTATGATATTTAGAGCTGCACCAAGACTGGAGTAAAGGTATCTCCTTGATATAATGATTTCATTTCCTCCAGATGTATATCCAATACTGGGATTGTGGGATCGTATGGTAGTTCTATTTTTAGTTATTTAGAGGAACTCATATCCTGTTTTCCATTGTGTCTGTACTAAGTTACATTCTCATCAACAGTGTCCATAGTTTACACAGTCCGACCACCACTTGTCTGTTTGATCATAGCCATTCTTTTCAATAAAATTATCTTTTTATAAAAGTCATACTTACTAGAGTGAAGTGTTAACACCTTCTGGTTTTGATTTGCATTTCTCTGATGATTGGTGATGGTGAGCTTTGCTTTCATACTTTTTTAAAGATATTTTTACATTTTGTGTTCAAAATAGCCACTTTCTGATAGGCCTGGGTGGGGATTACATAGGATTTCTAACTGTGACACAGAGAACAAAACTTATGATGTGTTGGAAACTTCACTGGGAGAACAGTGGGGCATGATATTTTTGTGACTCTCTTCTAGATCTCTCATGGAAGTCTCAAAAATGATTTATTCATCTCTGTACAGGAAGATATGCTAATCTGTGCCCAACTATTTCTTTAATAACCTACATTTTATCAAGTGTGGAACAATTGTACAGTGTTCAGACATAATCTAGAGAATGCATTCTCCATTCTCACTAGCAAAAATAATTACAAATGATTGTAGAAGGAAAGTGCCAAGTTGTATGGATAGTGATATAGAAAAGCATTATAAAACACAGGCCATCTCATTTGGTCTATGAAATTATTGTTTCAAGACTCCTAGGCTAAGAGGAAAAAGGATACAGACGAGTAAAATCTCCCTTTTTGCATGTTCTCTTGGTGTCTGAAAGCACAGAAGTCTGTTTTAGAAACCCACCATATCTCACACACACACACACACACACACACACACACACACACACACACACACACGCCAAGTGTCAGCACCCTATGCTGTCTCCTAACCGTAGAGGATCTGTTGAGGGCATCTTCCTCACTTACTGTCTGTTCCTTGTACAGGCCACATTGCTTTCATGCTGTCTGACTTTTCTAGGCTAGGTACAAAGGCAATGCTGGGCACAGGTCCAGTTGAAGAGCTTGGCCTTCATCATTGTCTTTAACCAAAGCACAATGTGAGCTTTGTCTCTTTTATTATGCCAGTACCCTAATCAAATTTAACCTTTTTGTCCTTCCATTCATTTCCTAGAGCTACCACTGCTTTGCTACTTTGTTCTTACTTTTTAAAAAGAAACTCAGGGGGAGAAGTAGAAAACAGGCTGATTGCAAGATTTATCTAAACAGAGATTTATAAGAAAACAGTGTCACTGGGCGTGGTGGCTCATGCCTGTAATCCCAGCACTCGGGAGGCAGAGACAGGAGAATTGCTGAGTTCGAGGCTTGCCTGGGCTACATAGTGAGCTCAGCGCTAGCCTGAACTACAAAGCGAGACCCTGTCTCAAAAAAAAAAGAAAACAGTGTCTTAGTCATTTTTCTTGTTGAGATACAATACCCAACACCTGCAACGAAAAGGAGGAAAGGTTTATATTATTGGTTCACAGTTTAAGACATTTCAGTTTATATTGGGCAGGCAGAACACGTGGCAGAAGGGTTGGCAGACACAAAGCAGAGAGAAGGAGGTCAAGCCCCTGGTGACCTGCCTCTTCGGACTGGCCCCGACCTCAAAATAGCAAATCTGCTATGTCTCCCTCCACAATTTGTCACTTTCCAAGAACTGTCAAACAGATAAAGCAGGTGTCCCTGGCCTCTGAAATCTCATGATAGTCTGTACTTCTCTTCAGATATCATGCCATTAACTACAACTGCCATGTAATCTCAGTCAAGATTGCCTACGTGGATACAGTGACAGACTATGGAAACTGAAGTCTCCTGGGAACTAGGATTGTGCTTACTCTACTTATAGCATAAGTCAAAACAAAAAAAATAATAATAATTAATTCTGACCAGGAAAAGAGGAATATCTTCACAAAGGAGTTCATATGTGGGTTGCTGGATTATTCCAGCAAGTAGAGTACTAGGCCAGAAAGAATACTGAGGGCATGGAGTGATCCAGTGGGCTTTTGTGGAAGAATGATCCTTGGCCTTTTCTTCTGAGAACTGGAGAGGAAGTTGAAGAGGAAGTTAGGGCTGATCTTGAAGGTTTTGCTCTGTGGGAACTGAGAAGCCACAGATGAAATTTCAGGGAAACCTAAAATGAGAAGGACAGAAAAAGCTTGACATTGCACCTTGGGCTCCAAAGGGCCAGAAACCCTGTTGTCCAATTCGATTTCCCAAGTAACTATTAACACATGAAAAATTTAGTTGTGACCTTGTGTCTAGTCCATCGTCCTTCAGAAAACTGAATGATGTACCTGTCTCATCTAACTATACCACTTACATTACTCAGTGATAAAACCAAAGTTTCTGTTTTGTCACTATCACTGTGGCCTTAGGCAAATTACTTAACTTCTCTAAGCCTTAGTGTCTCATCTGTAGGATAGATGGTTATTGTGATAATTTAGTGATAGTATATGTAAAATGTTTAGTAAAATGTCTGGTATTCAGGAAGAGTTCGATGTTAATAATTAATAAATATTACTAACAACAAAAATAACTACTATATTACTGAAATTCCGATTCTCTTCAAAGCACATTTATATGTGTCAGCGCACAATGCTCAGACCTGGTTGATCGTTTGAGTCACCTTTGGTATTTAAAAAAAGTTGCAAACTGGCACGATGGACCATGCTTGGAATCTCAGCACTCATGAGACTGAAGTAGGAGGATCACTGTGAGTTCAAAGTCAGCCTGGGCTATGCAGTAAGTTCAAACCTAGCCTCAACTATACAGCAAGACCTTGTCTCAAGAAATAAAAATAGGGGCCGGAGATTTGGCTGTGGTTCCGGTGACTGCCTCCCAAGTACAGTGATCCTGAGTTCAATCCCCAGTAACCACATACAATGTTGGGTGTGGTGACTCACGCCCACCAGCAATCAATACCACATACCACAGTGCCAGGTGTGGTGGCTCACACCTGTAATCCCAGCACTCAGGAGGCAGAGACAGGAGGATTGTTGAGTTTGAGGCTTGCCTGGGCTACGTAGTGAGCTCAGGGCCAGCCTGAACTACAAAGCAAGACCCTGTCTCAAAAAAAAGAAAAAAAAGAAAAAAAAAAGAAAGTTATAATCTTCCTGACCTGCTCAAGACCCACCTAATCTGAATCTTGAGGTGGTTGTAGAATCTGAACATGCCCCTGACAATAAGAACAAGGATTAGAAACAACTGTTCCTACTTGCTGCTGATCCAGTTTTATTTTCTTAGTCTTTGAGAATAGGAATTATTTTCCAGTGGTTTAGTCTTTTATATATAGGTGAAAGCACAAGAATTGAGTGTTAAGTCAGGGACATTGTGCATAATGTTGGCATCTCTGAAAGTTAGAAATATACATCTGTGCTCAGAAGTTAGAGAAAGAGGCTGCATGGCAATATTGGGAAATGGAATATTCATTATTGGTAGAAATGATTAATTATCCCTAGTTTTTCACATACATTTGCATGTCTCTTGATATAACATATGCAAATTCATCTTTAATAGCATGACTTGTGTGCCAATGTTGGTTGCTAACTGTAAATAATTTCTATTTTCTGCAGTGTTTGGGAAACTTCAATATGGTACTTTCTGGCAGTTTGTATTTTCTCGATTTAGCAACATATTAAGTAATCATCACAAAACATTTTTCACTTACTCCTAACAAAAGTCTAGACAACAATTTCGGGTTGTCTGTAGAAACAGAACAGATAAGACAAATAATTTAAATTCATGGAAAAATACTTCAAATATGTCCTATAGCTTCTACTTTTTTCCCCTACTGAGTTTTGGCAGGGCAAAATAGAAGTTTCACCTCTTCTTTTAGAAACCTCTTTACCTTTTCTAATGATGTCATCAAAAGCCAACAAAAGATGGCCAGTAGAATGAAGCAGAGAAAATAATCAGGAGCCAGTGCCTAGAGATACCGGTCCTTGAATACGAAACCTACTCATGCTTCCGGCCCCCAGTCCGTTCTACATAAAAATCTCAGAAACTCTTGTTTGGCAGATAGATTCCCAGGCCCCAGCTCCAGAATTTCTTACACAGTGTATATATTATACAGTGTGTAAAGTATATGTGTATACAGTAGACCTAGAAATCTGCAATGCCCCCAAACAACCCTGCCATTCTAATATAAATGGTTTTTAGGGCATACTTTGAGAAACATTGCCCTGGTTAATGGGTAGAGCACCAACACTGACATCATCTGAGAATTTATTAGACGTGTAAAATGTCAGGAACCTCATGAGGTCTGTCAAACAGAACATGCATCCATAGGCTTAGTCACGTTTCAAAAGTATTGTCCCAAATGAGGCATGTCCTTCCCTCTTTGAATGTTCTTCTCACCTTAATTATATACTTGGTTTAAATCAGTGGTCCTTAGGGTTGGTCCCCAGAACTCCTGAGTCAGAAACACTTGGGGGAGGGCCCAGCAATGATTGTTCTAGCAAGCCTTCAGGTCCAGGTGATTCTGATGCATAAAATTTGAGAACTTACAGCATAATTAATGTTATTGGGTTACATTTTCTTTTGACTTTTTTTTTAAACCAGGAATCAAACTCAGGACCTTGCACTTGCAAGGTAGTTGCAGCACTACTGAGCTAAGTCCTGGCCCTGCCTTGCATTTTTAAAGTGAGATTCATCAGAATACTCAGTATATTGCCAGTGTCAACAGATGAAGAGAAAATCAGGCTTTGGCTTCATATTGTGAGTCTCCTGAATCAGTGGGTTTTACAGTGACTCTACCTCCTGCTTCACTCGCAAAGAGGAGGCTTTGACCAATCCAAGCCTCAGAGGCAATGATCTCTTGTAATTAGTGAAATGCTAGACTGTGAGAGCAATCTGGGCAGCCACTCTGCTTAATGGTGTCAGGGGATGGGTAGTGGCACAGTTGAATTTCACGTGAAAACTAACTTCTTGATTCAAACACTGTGGAAGGTATAAACTAATACTCTTCACTCCTGGGGGTGGACCCAGCTGGAATAGTGTCGGTGAACACGCCGAGGCTGCAGTGTGCGGAAGAGAGCCTCTGAGCACGAACTGAGAATGCGGCTCGGTTAGCAATTCAGGGACACTATGACTGGAAAAGTACGCAAGCCATGTCAGGTAAGTACACTGACCACTGTTTCGCTCTTTCTTGAACTTTCCCGTAGATTAGTATATTCAACACCCAACCTAACACCGACTTGCTCTGCTTTAGTGCTTTTTGTGGTTCTCTTCATCCCTATCTTCAAGTCATGCCTTGGGCTATCCCTGCTCCCCTGTCTTTTCTTCAAACTTGCTTTTCCTCCTTCCTCATCCCAGTCTCTTTAATGAAAAGATTCAGGATACCTCTCCGGAGATGGAGGAAGGAAAAGTAGATTTCCATGTACACCAAAGCAAGCAGAGGCTGTCAATACATTAGTATTGTTAATTTTCTTATTCAGGAAAGATCTATGTTGTCTAGCTATCTCTGTGTTTTTAATTTACAAGTAATTGCCATAGATTTTTATCATGCTATTTCTCAATGGAACTAAAGTAGTAGATTACCGAAATGTCACTATAAAGACCAAAAGTCAAGCAAATCTGCTGCAATCAGGGAGTGCTATAAATTTGCTGTCAGTTAAATCCTCTTGAATTCAAAGTGCAAAGCCCAGATGAAAACATTTTTAATAATTGTTCATGAATGAGAGGTTAACCCAGTGTACATGCACTTTAATCTTGTGCCTTGTTAAATCTCTCAGTTTTAATAACCGAGGCCAATTATTTATTCTGTGATTTCATGGGTTATCAAGGAATATAGAAAATACAAAGTAGGATTCATTTTGCTAATTTCATTTGTTGCAAAACACATCTATCCCCCTTTTATTCTTTTTTGAATGTTAATGATTATGTAACCTGGCATAACTTTCTTCAAGTCCTAATTAAAATTTAAGTGAAAAGCTGAACTGATTTAATATCGAAAGTATTTGGCAAATAAGCTAGGAGAGGAAATTTTATAAAAGTTCTCATCAGGCTGTCTTCAATATAAGCAAAAAAGATGGAAAATGTGGAGAAAGTCCTTTATCTCCTAAAAATTGTAAGTCTTTTAAAAATGCACAAAACAGTGAAATTGCAGAAGACAAAACATCCCTCAAGATCTCACTATAAAAAGCGATTTATGTTGTTTGAGTATCTCAACAAGCACATGTCTTGGTTACTTTCTCATTGCTGAGACACGATCCCTGACACCCACAGTCTGAAGGAGGAAAGGTTTATTTGGCTCATAGTAGAGGTTTCAGTCTGTGTTTGGCTGGTTCCAAGGCAGGGCGGCCTGTGAGAGGGCCATGGAGAGAATTGCCTAGGTCACGGTTAGCAAGAAACAGGGAGGGCAAGGGAGGAAGGAGGGACATGCCCCAGGGACCCACCTCCTCACGCCAGGCTTTACCTCTCCCAACATCTTATTTAGATGTACACTCCTAAGTGGATTAATCCACTGATGAACAGCATATCCCCAGATCCAATCACCTCCCAAAAGCCACACGTGTGGTCACGCGAGGCTCTGGGTGGGCATCTATATATAAACTAGAACAACATCCCCAAAGCTACTTTCTCAAATCATCCTCCCAACTTATTTATAGAGTGTGTGTGTGTATGTGCATGTGTCACATTTTGAACAATTTACTTAGCACGTGGTAGAAAAACCCTGCAGTTTTGCCAATTTTATATCCCCCTTCTTAATCACCCATTTCTCTGTGGCAGCTTTAGTGAAATGGTGAAAGCTTGGTCTGATTTTTTTGGTGAGTTCTTTCCTCTGGACAGTGACTCAGCTGGGAGAGGGTTGAGATGTTTACATGATTATAGTAGGTCAGGCCGGGGGGAGGGCGTATTACATTGGCCTTGGCTTTTGCTGCTCTTCCAAACAGCTTACAAATTGTAAGCACTCAGAATAAGTGCCATCATTAGTGAACCTCGAATGTCTTAAGGGTATAGGAATGATTTAGAATTCTGATAGTCAATGAAGAGAGAATAAGATAGGCTCAGGTGTCCAAGGGAACTGAAATGTGACCTTGAGTAAATCACTTGACCTTAGTTCTTCACCTTTAAAATAAAGTGAATATATAAATTTAACTCTTATTAAAATGCTGCAAGTTTCCAGAGCAATACTTACCAAACACATAGAAATCTTTTCATGTAAGAGAGCTACTGTTGGTAATACTTTGCAAAAGAGTGTTTAAAATAGGCATCTTCACATCTAAGATTCTGTATAAATTGCACATGTCATGGAGGACATCAGCTCCTAACTGAAAGGAAAATTGGCAGAATAATTATTTTTTTTTGAGACAGCGTCTCGCTTTGTAGCTCAGGCTGGCCCTGACTCACTATGTAGCCCAGGCAAGCCTTGAACTCACAGCAATCCTCATGCCTCTGCCTCCTGAGTGCTGGGATTACAGGCGTGAGCCACAACACCAGTATATGTGGTTACTAGGGATCAAACCAGGAACCTTGCACTTGGTAGGCAGGCACTGAAACCACTGAGCTAAATCTTTGGCTCAGAATAATTATTTTGTTTTCCTAAAGAAAGGGAAGGTGGACTGGCTCTTTAAAAACTTAGTATTTTGAAACTAATGTTAAAATTGCATGAACAATTTAATCAATCAGTATTTTATAGTCAGGGTCAAATGATCAAGCCCACATTAATGTTCTCATCAAATGTGAATTTCCTTGGTGAATCAATAAAGCAAACCACAAGTACTAACCTTAGTTCCTTCTATGTAATCACTGGATTATGCACCACTGGGTTGAGGTTGTACTAGCATTCTTCAGTACAACTTCAGTGAAAGAAATGCTCTTTATTGATCTCACATAGTTCACACCAACCACTTGAACACTTCATATGTAGTTTGTGTGACTGAGAAACAAAATTTTAAAAAATTATCTTTATTGGTATGTTGTCTTGCTCGTCTTTTTCTAGTAACTTAGGTTTAGCATTAGGTCATTTATTTGAGCTTGCTCTGTTTTCCTAGTATAGCATTCACTATCATGAATTTCCCTCATAGAACTGCTTTCATCATGTCCCATAGATTCCTATATGTTGTACTGGAGTTATAATTTAATTGTAAGAATTGTTTAATTTCTTCTTTAATTTTTCTATGGCCCACTGGTTGGTAAGTAGTGTGCTGTTCAATTTCCAAGTATTTGTAATGATCTTAGAATTTCTTTTGCTATTTGGCTCCAATTTCAAGGCACTGTGGTCTGACAATATACAGGGGATAATTTTAATTCCTTTGCATTTACTTAAACTTGTTCCATGAACTAGCATGTGGTCTATTTTGGAGAATGATCCATGGGCAGCTGAAAAGAATGTAAATTCTGACTTAGTGGGGTGAAATACTGTGTAGATATCTATTAAGTCCATTTGTTCAAGTGTTTGGTTTCGCTCAAGTATTTCCTTGCTGAGTTTTTGTCCAGTTGATCTATTTGTGAAAGTGGGGTATTGAAGTCCCCTACTACTGTTGTATTGGTCTTTATCGGGCCTTTCATGTTCATTAATATTTGTTTAATATAGTTGGGTGCATTAGAATTTGGTGTGTAAGTATTTAAGATTGTTATTTCTTTCTCTTGAATTGTTCCCTGTATGAGAATGTAATGGCCGTCTTTGTCTCTCTTAATCAGTATTGGCTTAAATTCTATTTTAATTGCAAATAAGATGGCCATTCCTGCTTATTTTCAGTTTCCTGATGCATGGATAATCGTTTTCCATCCTTTTACTTACAGTGCATGGGTTTCTTTCTAAATTAGGTGTGTTTCTTGTATGCAGCAGATAGTAGGATCTTGCTTCTTAATCCATTCTGCCAGTCTGTGTCTTTTAATTGGCCCATTGAATCCACTGACATTCAAAATTTTAGATTTTATTTCACCTAAAACGTGTCTTCTGATTCAAATAATTATGTAATGTTAGTGACCACCTTATTGGGTGACCACTGTAAATTGAAAATAAACTTAATGACCATGCTGACAGCATAGACTGTAGTTGAAGAAAACAGACTTGTAAGTACTCTGTAGCTATAAAATTGCTAGTTACTATGCATACAGAGGTATATAAAGCAGTGCTATTGTGGATGCAGGGACACTTAAAATGGGCCTTGCTGGGTAGGGAAAGACAGAAAGTAGAAAAGAGAAGGGAGAATGTTCTGGGCTGAGGAATAATAAACTAGAGGCAAGAAGAGCCTAATGTTTTTCCTGGACAGTTAGTTAATTATCCTGAAAATTCCTACTAGAACCAAAGAGAAAAGAAAATTGAACATGGGGTGGATTTTAAGGCCAACACATTATTAGGTACCAGGCACTACATATGTGTGGTGTAATTTAATCCTTATAACCAACTGATGAAGTACTTGCTATGGCACTATTATTTTTATTTTAGTTTTACAAGATAGACTCATATAAATTGAGTAATTTTCTTAAGCTCATATAGCCAGAAAATAATGTGATAAGCTTTAGCACCGAGGTAGATTTCAGATGTCATGTTTCCAAATCACTTCATTTTAGTGCAGTGATTAAGAATTTGGACTCTGGAATTTTCCTATCTTTATCATAGTCATCTATAAATTTGAGAACAAAAAAAGTACATCTTTTTTAAGGTCAGTATGATAAGATTATATAAAGTATTGCATGCATAACACCTAACAGTGCCTGGCACGTAATAAAGGCCCACTAAATCTTTGCCTAATTATATTATGTCAGAACAAGACTCAAAAAGCAGCAAAGAAATTGGGGCTTGCTTGAATAGGCATTAATCAACCAATGCAGCTTCTTGAACCAGGAATTAACATGTTGCAATTGTTATAAAGAACAAAGTCCAGAAGGGGAAAGGAGGAAAGATAGTGGAATCATGAAGCCTCCAAAAGGCTGATGCTTTTACTGGGTCTAGAGATTCACATTTAAGTGAGGGAAGAAATGTGACCTAATTTTTTCATAGAAATGAAACTAAGATACATTGATTGAAGATCATTTTAATGTTTCAGAAAGAAAGATAAAAGAAGATAAAATCCATCTCCAATACCACATCTAAGAGGGAATCAACATAGTATTTTGCTATGTATCCTTCCTGATTGTTATGTTTGTGTCTGTATATGCTGATTTACTTTTTAAATTCAAAAGTGTAAGTTACATTTATGGGATGTGATCCTATGAGTTTTGAGAAGCAGACATCACCAGCACATTCAAGATCCAGAATAGTTCCAGTACCTCAGCACCACCAAAGCATTTGCTGCCCCCATCATCAAACCATCCTATCTTCTTATTCCCACCCCCAGCTTGGTGACTACTGCTGTATTTTCTGTTCCTATGATTTACTCCTTTTGGGTTGTCATATAAGAAAAATCACACAGGATGTAGCCTTTTGAGTCTGACATCTTTCCCTTAGCCTGAGATAGTTGAAGTTATCTATGTCATTGCGTGTATGAATAATTCATTTCTTTTTACTGCTGAGTGGTATCTCATTACCTAGATATATCACACTTTCCACTTGCCAGTTGAAGGACATCTGGGTCATCTGCAGTTTTTAACAATTATGAATAAAGCCCTAAAACAATAATAGAAAAATTTTATGTCAAAATAAGTTTTTATTCCTCTTGATAAATACCTAGGAATGTGGTTATACTGGACCATATATTAATTTAAGTACATGTTTAACTTTATGAGAAAATATTTAGCTACTTTCGAGGGTAGCTGTATAATTTTATATTTCCACCATCACATATGGGGTTCCATTGCACATACCTTGCCTAGCATTTGGGTCATCAGATTTTTAAGTCACTCTAGTAGGTATGTAGATATATATTATAGTAATTTTATTTGCGTTTCCTGAATAACGAATGTTGTTGAGCCTCTTTAGATGCATCCAATTATCTTCATATATAAAATTGTGTTTCGGGGCTGGAGGGTTAGCTCAGTGGTTCTGGCACCTGCCTAGCAAGTGCAAGGTCCTGAATTCGATCCCCAGTAACCACATACAATGCTGGGTGTGGAGACTCACGCCCACCAGCGATCAATACCACATACCACAGTGCCGGGCGTGGTGGCTCACGCCTGTCATCCCAGCACTCGGGAGGCAGAGGCAGGAGGATTGCTGAGTCAAGGCTTGCCTGGGCTACATAGTGAGCTCAGAGCCAGCCTGAGCTACAAAGCGAGACCCTGTCTCAAAAAAAAAAATTGTGTTTCTTACTTTTAATATATGTTTTTATTTCTATTCTTCACCCTTTTGTATTTGCTAGGATTTCAGCATGATGTTGGGTAGAATGATGAGAGCAGATATTCTTACCTTACTCGGGCTCTTGGGGAGAAAGCATTGATTCCTTCATCATTTAATATGATGCTACTTGTAGGGTTTTTATACATGCTCTGTATTTCCTGGTTTGTGAGAGTATAATGAATAGGTATAGAATTTCTCAAATGTTTTTTATCAATATTGAGATGTTCATATGATTTTCCTTCTTTAATCAGTTGATATGGTGAATTATTTTGATTTTCCAGTGCTAAATCAACCTTGTATTCCTAGGATAAAGTCATCGTATATTGTCCTTTCTGTATTTGATTTGTTTCTGTATGTATATTTTTAAAAACAGAGTGGTACTATATGCATACTGATTTAATTTTTTTAATTAATATTTTCTTTAAAAGGAATACATGTTTATAAGAAAAGCTCATTATGATTCCTTTAGCAGATTATTTGCCCTATGTTTTCTTCTGGTGAAGGAGTAAATAAATAGCCAGCATGCATATTTTGTTTCAGGTTCATTAAATTAAAAAACTGGGATGAGAAATTCTCAGTCCACATAAATCAACTCTTTTAAGTACCTGATAAATTCTAAAGGATTCATTTGGATCTTTGAAACAAAGTGAAGAGAAAGCTGCAATAAGTTTTGCAGGTCTTTCTAAATGCTAAAAGCAGAGAGATGAGAGTAAATCCAGCCACTTGCCAGGTATCCGGAGAATCCGAAGTCTCTGCCTTATGGTGATAATTTTAAATAACCTTAAATATACATCTGAGAGCTCTGGAATGTGTGAAGAAAGTTCTTTCTTCCATTTAAAAAATACTTGTATAGACAAATACATACATAGGTATGGAGAGAGATCAGCACATTGTTTTGAGGAATTTTATTTTGAAACATTGAAAAAAAATTGGGTCATTTCTTCCCTGGATAAGAAAATCACTTAATAGGAAAGGTGGGGGGGGGGAGGAAGGAAGGAAGGAAAGAAAAGAGAGACAGAAGGAAGGAAGAAAAGAAGAAAGGTATTTCCTATTCCAGAAATATGCATTTAAAGTTGACACTTTCTAGGTACCCATTTCAGACTTTAGTTTTAGGATTCAAAGAATCTGATATTCCCTCACCCTGGTTTTATTTTAGAAAATACAATCTAGTTACCCTTCACATCCTCATAAAGGAAAATGGCTGGCTTTATTTTTGTGTGAGACAGAACTTGAGATAATGGTAAATCTTGCCTGAGGCCTCAAGGATAACAACTGTGAATGTTTGGAAGGTTTTTATGGTTTTACTTTTTAGGGACGACTCATTCCAAGTCTTGAGTTAAGTTGATTCTGGGCTTCTCAAAACATTTGTATGAGAGGATGAACTTCAATGATTGCATCGTTTCCCCTATTTTATACTCTCCTCGCATAGACCACAGCTGAGAGTTTTAGAGAAAAGGCGCTTTCGGCAAGTGCAAAGTGGTATTGTCATGTTGCTACTGGAGCTGACTGTGAGAGCCAAGAAAATAGGGCAGAATAAAAAGGAAGAAAAATAAGTCATAGTGAAAACTTCTCCTTCAGAGGAAGGAAAGCAAACATTGAAATATTGCTTTTTCCTGGCTGCTTATTAAAGGGGAAATTTGCCTACTGTGCTGAAAGAGTCTTTTATTCATAATTCTGTTGATGAGAAGCATCCAACTTGAGGTTTATTTTTGAATGCATAACCCATTCTGTGTCTTAAGGTGAACTCAGCTGACAGCGAGTATTGAACAGATTCAGCATTTCTCTGATTAGAAAAAAAATGCTGATTTGTTTTAATCTTTCAGTGATTTAAACTAGATCCATTCCCTGAAATAGTCTGACTGAAATGTTTGCCCCAACTCATTCACATTTCTGAAACACCCAAAGTCATTATATATATATATATATATATATATATATATATATATATATATCTTTTATTTTACTGAAGTAATGGATCAATTTATTTAAAAGCAAATTGCAGCCGGGCGTGGTGGCTCACGCCTGTAATCCCAGCACTTGGGGGGCAGAGGCAGGAGGATTGCTGAGTTCAAGGCTTGCCTGGGTTACATAGTGAGCTCAGGGCCAGCCTGAACTACAAAGTGAGACCCTGTCTCAAAAAAAAAAAAAAAAAAAAAAGCAAATTGCAGCTTTGATATATTGTAAAACTTAACATAATTTTGTCATTTTAAAACACGTTTAGGCCTAGTGTATGTAAATTAATCAACTATATAAAAACCTCAAGTTTATAGGTATAGAATTATAATGGCATATTATGTAATTAAATACCCTACATTCTATTTTCATAAGTCTAAGGTCATTGGTCTAAATGACAATTATACAATTTTTGTTATGATTGCTAGTGATTGGTATAATTTGACTAATTATTGCCCAAACAATAGAAGTTGGCTGAGACTCAAACTGCAACAAATTTTTTTTATAGGAAAAGAACAAAGAAAATGAATGCCCTTTTTTTTTTTTTTTTGCCTTTCATTGAGGAGGTGCAGTTAATCATAAATATTGTACTGGGGGGGAGGGGATGCATAGAAAGTTTTTTTCTTTTCCAGAGGATCATCTTTTGGATGTGCCAGGATTCATCCTTCCAGAGAAAAATAAATGACTATGTTTAGAGAAACATCATATGACTGACTGATTGGAAGGACAATGGAAAATCCCCCAGGAAATAGTCCAGAGTCCATGACTTTTATAGTCAATACTTTTCTTAGGCAGAACATTACTTTTAATGGCATACAAATCCATTTAAATTGAAAGGACCACCTGCTTAACCTAAATCTGACCAGAGGTTCCAGAATACCATTGACAGATAAGGAAATAATAAAATGTTTTATGAAATATAAGATGAACTGGTGTCTAGATAATAAAAATGTGATTCCACAGAGGATGAGGCCTTTTGAAAAGTCATTTGTACTTTTAGGCACTGTAATACACTACATAATTTACTAAAGTCTTCTTACCCTTTATAGCCTTTCCAGTAATTTCTCTGTTTTTGACTATAAGCTTTGAATGAATTAATAAGAGAACTTATTCATCATTACTTTCTGAAGGCATGCAATCTTTTTTTTTTTTTTTGCTTTTTGGAGACAGGGTCTCGCTTTGTAGTTTAGGCTGGCCCTGAGCTCACTATGGTGCCCAGGCAAGCCGCCGCGAACTCAGCAATCCTCCTGTCTCTGCCTCCCAAGTGCTGGGATTACAGGCGTGAGCCACCACGTCCGGCATTGTGGTGTGCGGCGTTGATTGTTGGTGGGCGTGACTCCACGCCAGCATTATATGTGGTTACCGGGGATCAAACTCAGGTCCTTGCGCTTGCAAGGCAGGCGCCGGAACCACTGAGCTAACCCTCTGGCCCGGCATGCAATTTTTTTGAGTGCCATTAACACAGAACCCCACAACTGAGAATAGACAAGTGAGGAAGGAAATAGGGTGTACAACTTAAGATGTTTTCCATAAGATGTTAGGAATTGTTCAGGATTCCATTCCTAGGATTCCTTAACATCAGTACTGGGGCTGAGGAACCCACTGGTTCCTGAAGGTTAGATATGGATGATGAGGATCTCACCTTGGTGGAGGTGCTGCAGGAAATCCCAAGCTTTCTGGTCAGGCTTGACAAATTTCTTTCGGGCACCTGAAGGCAGCGAGGTCTCTCATTCAGAGTGACACAATTGAGAATTCAGTCTGTCTGTGTCCACTTCAAATTATGTCCACTTTACAAATTCTAAGTGGAGAGTTATTCCATTTGCGAGGTGTTTTAGGACCTGGCATGTGTTCACAGCAGCCGTCATTCCATGCTCCTGAACCTTATAATTTCAATTCTAGACATATTCTTGTTACAAAGCACAACAGATCAGATAAGGCACATCTTATATGCTAGCATCACATCCCAAAATTAATAGCATCCCAAAGTACTGAATGAAATAAATTGCCTCTAGTGCAGCACAATGTTGTATAAATAAAAATATGAGTTCCTTATTCACTTCTTATTTGAACATGTTATACTACTTTCCTTAAGGATGGATGGTTCATTTCCTTGAAAATTAATGACAGGTAAGCAGAGATAAGATAACCATTGTAGCAGTAGACTTGAGAAAACAAAAGAGGTATTTTCTAGAAGATAGCAAATCATACTGTTGAAACATGTCAGGTCTGAAATCCAACTGAATGAATTAAATTCTTATCTTTGTTGTTACCAGGTATGAATCCTTAAGTAAGATGCTTAACTTTTGTGGGCTTCAATTTCTTTATTTGTAAAACAGAATATATAATTATATGTACATCACCTAATTGCCATGAAGATTTTTGAAGATCAGTCATATCAAGCATTGATCGATTTTAGCTACCATTATAATTAATTTCATTTACCAAATCTTATCCAAAATTGGTCTACCAAAATTCTAAATGCTTAAAGAATAAGTTATTTTTACCTTTGTGCTTGCGTGTGTGTACCTGCATGTGTGTACACACTATTGGGGATAAAACCCAGGCATGCTCAACCACTGAGCTACATCTCTAGCCTCCCTTTTGTATCTTGAGACAAAGTCTCCCTAAGTTCCTCAAGCTATCCTCAAACTTGGGGTCCTACTCTTGTAGCCTTCCATGTAGCTGTGATCACAGGTATGGGTTGCCAAGCCCAGTTCTTAACAGTATTTACCCTTTAGTTACAAGAGATATACACTTCCAGCATAATTCTTTCTATCTTTGTCTCTGTCTCTGTCTCTGTCTCTATGGGGGGGCATGCATGCATGCGTGTGTTCTCAGTATTAATGGGATATCTTCAGTCAGTAATTACTCACAAAGTTGCTTAAGTGGATCCAAAGTCTCTAAGAAATTAGGTGATTAAATATAAAATTTGCAGGCCAAGTTGCATTCCAGTGATTTTTGAAAGTCTCTGATCCTCTAGGAATGTACTTTTCTCATTTGTCTTGGTAAAGAGATCTCTGTATTGTTCCAATTTTAGTATATGTGCTGCTGAAGCGACCACTTGTCTTGGTAAAGAGATCTCTGTAGTTTCACCAGCTCCTGTCAGGCTCACAAAACTTTTTTCTACTTTATTTTTACTTTAGAAGATACAAGAAACTGCAAAGGCAGAAGGTATCTTAGCACCTACATAGTCTGGGGCCCAACCGGCCTTTGATGACTCATCACTGGGTTCATTTCTAAAATTCATATTTTTAGTTGTGTGTGCATTATAGGTTACTGATGAGAATTTTTAACCCAGGAAAAACCCAGTTGTTTGTTTTTTTCATCAAAGAGTTTGCAGATGTTAAATATAGAATATTTTAAACACTGAATTTGGGGTCTGAAAATGTAAACTTTACCTTTTAATTTTGAAATTTATTTTATAATATAGGTGAATAAGCTGCCGCAATGTTATACTCCTTGAATACTGCAGAAAATATTTTGTCTTCCTTGAATGCTACAGAATCATCAAGTCAATTTATAAATTGTCCAAGATCTTGCCAAGGAAATAGCTTGTATGAGGTACATACATAGAAAAATGCAATTTATTCTTAGGAAACTTGCAAAATAATCTCAATATACTTTCCCAAGTGACTACATTATGTATAAGCTGTCCATATAAGCCATAACTATAAGCTATGTAGGATGATGAATGCATTAAGTTTACTTAATATGATGCTTTTGGGAATGTGGTATAATCGAAAGATTTGGGGATAAAACTAGTATCAGTTGACTTGAAAAGTTCTATTTTTTTTTTAATATAAGAGCTTTAAACTTATACCACAAAATGCTAGAGAAAATATCACACACTACCTCAATGTGAAATTAACATCTCCTTCAACATTGCTTTGAGTAGTATATCTCAACTTAGTTCATAACTTAGTGAATTATTTCTGGTAATTCAGATTTTCCATATAATAATATATCTTTTCATTGTTTCTTTAACCAAATTCTGCTACTAGATTAGTGTATTTGAACAAACAAATTAATGCCTCCTGGGAAGATATTAGTAAATTGCAGAGCAAAGAGAAATATTTCAAGGGAAGTACACATACATAATTTTATGAGAATATAACCAGCTCGCTTTATCATCTTCTTCATTGATTTTGCACCACATAACTTCTGCCATGGTTCTTCCTTCTCTTTTTTCTTATAACTTGTGACTTTATTTGGGTGTCTCATTTTACTTAAGTTTGTCTCCATGGACACTAACCATCCAATATGCCATTCTATGTTTTTTTTTAAATCCTAGATATAAATCAGCAATTCTTAACCTGTGTTTTTAATATCCAGGGCATGTTAATGCAAATCAAGGCATAGCTTTAGTTCTTATAAAACAGGCTCAAAATATCTTTGTGTTTCAAGATGCTACTGAAAATAAGAATGAATGACTGTACAATAACTCAGTTTCTAAGATTTGAAATAGTATATACTTGAAGCATTCTTAGTTACCAGTGCAGCTACCTGATTGAGAAAATTGGTTGCTAAGCAAACAACTGAATTTCCTTAATGATATAACTAAAGTTATGACTGTTTCCATCTTTGGATTCCCATTCTCATCCCCTAAACCCATAATATTTTGAAGTACTGTATGGGTATTGTGAGCCAGTGAAAAAGTAGGCTCTGCTTCTTACATTTCACCATTGACAAATTTGTCTCTATAGATTATTATCATTTAAAATTTTGTCTTTCTCCAGCCAGTTAAAATTCTATATATGAGATTTTAGAAAATTTTTATCTTCCATGAAAGGAAACAAAAGTCCTTATAGCCAGGCATGGTGGCTCATGCCTGTAATCCTAGTAATCCTACTGAGAAGGCAGAAGCAGGAGGATTGCTGCAGGTTTAAGCCTGGGCTACATAGTGAGTTCAGGACCAGTCTAAACTACAAAGCAAAACCCTGTCAAAAAAAAAAAAAGTCCAAATAATTTAAAGGAATTATTTGTTTTACTATATTGTTTGCTACAGAGTTTTACCTAGAACATAGGTTTCTCCTTACCAATGTTGTATTTTTTCACATCTGCATTTGACCATTTCATTGACATAGATCCATTTATCTTGGAAGGAAGTAAATGAAAAGGCAAGGGAAATGTAAATTGAAAACTGACAATTCGAGGTAAGGTCTGTGTTATTTTTTTAAGAGTATGATTAAAGATTACTTATAGTACCCACTTGTGTGCCTGTTTAGACTGTTGATTTCTGGATACATCCCCAGACCAACTAAATTTCAGTCTTCAGAAGTGAACCCCAAAATATGCAATTTAAACCAGCTCTCTAGATAATTTTTATGCATGTTAAGGTCACTTTCCATAGGCCAAAGATTTCCTATATGTTCTATTGGAGTGTTAGCATATATGTTTAAATATTTATAGTAACATTCTCATTTGAAGAATATATAAGGCTTTGGGATGGAGCTTAAGAAGTACTATAGGGCCGGAGGGTTAGCTCAGTGGTTCCGGTGCCTGCCTCGCAAGCGCAAGGTCCTGAGTTTGATCCCCGGTAACCACATACAATGCCGGACGTGGTGGCTCACGCCTGTCATCCCAGCACTTGGGAGGCAGAGACAGGAGGATTGCTGAGTTCGCAGCGGCTAGCCTGGGCACCATAGTGAGCTCAGGGCCAGCGTGAACTACAAAGCAAGACCCTGTCTCAAAAAAAAAAAAAAAAAAAAGTAGTACTATAGAGGGGACCTGCGGCGAAAAGAAAAGGTCCAAACCCCATCACTTTGCCATGTGGCCCTGGGAAAGTTACTGAACTCTCTGAGCTCCCAAATTTTTTCTTCTTTAAAATAAGAATTCTGTCACCCTTGTAGGATTGCTGAGAGATAATGGATATAAAATACCTGGCAGGCACTGGGCCTGGCAGAGTTAAAGGCATGCAACTATTAATTACTGTCATTACCTAAGCTAGCATAACTATTATTTCCATGCCTCTCACCTTATCTTATAAAGTGAGAATACACTGAATTCTACATAGTTTCAGGCCTAGCTACCATTTGTGGATTATTTCTGTCCTTTTCTTCTCCTCCTTTCCTTTGTGGCTTTCTGCCTACCCCTTGGCTATTTCACTGTTCATTAGTCACCTCCAGCTGAAGGAGGAAAGGAAAAATAAGAAATGCATCTCAAAACTCATTTTCCTCCTATGTTATTACTCCTAGCAAGGGGTTGGCTTAGGAAGAAGGCTGAATCTTGGGCTGAATAACATTTTTTAGTTTTCTGAATGTTTAATTTACCTGATTTTGTTTAAGTTTCTCTTCCATCTTTTATAATAGATATGCAATAGTAATCTGCTTGAAATGTCCTCATTTAAAAAGGTTTTTGCTGGGCATGGTGGCTCACGCCTGTTGTCCCAGCACTCGGGAGGCAGAGGCAGGAGGATTGCTGAGTTCGAGGCTTGCCTGGGCTACATAGTGAGCTCAGGGCCAGCCTGAACTACAAAGTGAGACCCTGTCTCAAAAAAAAAAAAAAAGGATACAAAAAGGTTTTTTAAAATCAATATTGTATGGTAAAAGAATATATCTGAATGACTCATTTTGAATCTTGTTTTTTTTTTTCTTCACTTTGTAAGAGTACCAATAGGATTTGGTTTAAGGAAACTCATTAAGACCCTAGAGAAAAAGATCCTGAGTATGAAGTAGGTCAATTCAGTCTTCCTGGTTGTGTCTTTCAGGCTCTGCTGACTGAGTTTCCAGCTCAGCAGAGCGGATGGTGTGTGGATGGGTTCCTCCACTGCAGAGCTCTTCAGCTCAGGTTCAGACCTAATGGAAAGGTGTCCATGTAGAGTCTGCAGCCACAAGTCTCGTCATGCACGATGTGCCCTTCCTTCAGACTGATACTTCCACAGGAAAAACTTTGTACCCCAGGAACCTGGTATTAGGCATCTGCTGGCTGGGAAGGAGATCCACCAGTGCAGCTGCGGAAGTGTGAGGCTGGAGGTGTGAACAACGCAGAGTAGACAAAGGTGAGTGAAGATTTCTCTTAATCATTTGCTGTGCAGCTGGAATCTGGTGTGGCAACTCCTGGAAGACAGGTATTTTTAGTCACTCTACCTGGAACTGGGTCGGACAGAGAGGAGGCACTCAACAAATACTGAATAAACAGAAAATGAATTAGATATACAGCTTAAGAGATGTTTGCTGAAGAATAAGAAGAACAAGGAAAAAAATGGAAGCAGGAAATAATCGGATAATGATTGGCTTGGCTGAGCAAATCTGATAATCTGAAGAGTATCCTTTTCAGTTAAAAAAATTATTATTTTTTGGATCAAAGTTTCCTAAGTTTCCTGCTACTGCTGTATCCTCCACACAGGTTTCAGGGTCTAACCCTAAAAATACCAAGGCTGATGATCTGACTAGAAAAATAACCATAATAATGATAATAACAATAATGATGAATAATAAAAATATAAGTAGAAATAGCCGGTATTTATATAACACGTGCAATATGTGGATTAACTTTGTGTAAGTTAATGAATGCTAATAAAGGTACAGTGGCACTTTGCACAACACAGTGAAGCTTGATATAATGTGTTGGCAAGAACATTCAGTCATACTTGTACAACCATTGTGGAGATCAGTGTGGAGATTCCTCAGAAAACTAGGATTATAGGTCCCATTTGACCCTGCTATTCTCCTGTGAGGAACATACCCAAAGGAATTCAAAGAAGCATATTGTAAAGTCATATGTCCACCCATGTTCATAGCAGCTCAGTTTGTGATAGCCCAATCTTGGAAACAACCCAGATGCCCATCAACTGGAGACTGGATAAAGAAGATGTGGGTTTTTTAAAATAAAATGGAGTATTACTCTGCCATAAAGAATGACAAGTTTCATTCATTTTTGTGCAAATGAATACACTTTGAGGACACACTAATAAGTGAAATAAATAGATCCCAGATATGTAAATCTTTTTGTACATCTTTTCTCTGGTTTGAGAACCTGTAGATGTAAATGAATTCTAGAATGTATGATAGATTTTGTAAAATAGGAAATATTCAAAGGGAATGTGGTGGAGGAACATAATGAAGGGAAAGAATAAATATGATTCAGGAAAGAAAGAAAGAAAGAAAGAAAGAAAGAAAGAAAGAAAGAAAGAAAGAAAGAAAGAAAGAAAGAAAGAAAGAAAGAGAAAGAAAGAAAGAAAGAAAGAAAGGAAAGAAAGAAAGAAAGAAAGAAAGAAAGAAAGAAAGAAAGAAAGAAAGAAAGAAAGAAAGAAAGAAAGAAAGAAAGGAAAGAAAAAAGAAATAGCATGTATATAAGGGATGGGGAGTTGTGGGTGGGAAGGGATATGGGTAAAAATGAGAATTAACTTCTGTCATATACAAATTTCCCAATGTTGAGTGTGAATGTAAACTGTAAAGTGCACCAATAAAGAATTCAATTTAAAAAAAATCAGTCCTAAGAATGTGATTTTCCAAACAGGTCATAAAGGTAGCAGGCTACCTTGATTTTACTAAATAAACACTCTCTATGACAGCAGGCATATATATATATATATGTGTGTGTGAATACATATAAAAATATATGAAGCCTACTTAGAATCATTTTGGTAATAATCTTGATTCTAAGAATTAAGGCTAGGTAAAGCTAAATGTGGTTTTTACCTTAATACCATATTCTTTTATCCAGATCATTGCTTTCTGGGAAGTTTCTATAACCACAAATGCAAATGACATATGCATATCCAGAAATTTCTGTTTTAGGAGGATGGCAGTATGCCAACAAAGGTGAAATAAAGACCATTTTTTAAAAAGGTGTAGCCTACTCCTACACCTTATAAATTGGCTTATGCAACCTTTGTTTTATCATGTCTGATACTTGAACACTTTTGCTTTAAAGGTAATTTATTTAAACTCAGTGAAAGCTATTTGGAATGAATAGAACAATATATTTTACTGTCCCTAAGTCTATTCTGTGGAAAGGCCATGGACTTTGAAGGAAGACAGACTTAGTGGTTTGGATTCCAGCTCTGCTAGTGATCACTTGTATGACTTGGATAACTTTCTTAACAGAGCTGTCCTCTGCAAAATAGAGAAAGAAGGAAATAACTTCTCAAGGATCTTGTGAATGTTACCTGAGATAATATATGTAAAAATGCTTAGCACAGTAATATGACATATATATGATGTATATATAATTACTTCTCTCCTTACTTATCTTATTTACATTTTAGGCTACACAAAACAGGCAGCCTGAATACCTGGGTGTCTGTAGAACTGTGGTCTCAGGTAGTATCTTCTTTCTCTCTGTAGTATTCCAAGTATAGGTAGATTTTGTATTATCAGCCTACTCCCCACATTGTTATAAGAATTCCCCTTTTTTCTCTCTGTCCTTGTCTATGTCTCTGTCTGTGTCTCACTCCCTCTCCCTCCCTTCTTCCCTTGTCCTCTCCTTGTTTCCCCAGCCTATAGGGTAAAGCCTAAGCTCTTTGTCAAAGTGTGCCAAACCTTCCTGATGTAGCTTTAGATTTTGTTCATTCCGTGATGACCCTGAATTGTTTCTTCCACCTTGTCAAGCCCTTTTACACCCCTGTGCCTTTCCATTTTTTTGTGTGTGTCAATTTAGAATGTCCTTTCTTTCTTCTCTACCTAGTGAATATCCAGTATTTCTTCTTTCAAGCTCATATCTTATCTGCTCTGTAAAGTATCTCTAGACTCCCTGAAACCAAGTCAGTCACTCCCCTTTAGGCCTTTCTAGCTTCCATAGCTCTTATTTATATTTCAGTCATAGCAGCCTTATGCAGTAATTAAAATGTAGACACATCTAGCAATGCCAATTTCTTGATGTGTGACCTTGGGGAAAACTTGGCCTTTATCAGTGTTACTCTCTGTGTATAGAACATGAAGATTATATTAATATTCACTTGACAAAATTCTTTTAAGGATTAAATGAGATAACCTGTATAAAGTACATAGTACAGTGTCTAGAACTTGGTAACTGCTCAGTAGTACAGTATTCACCTATAATAGAATACTGTCTTCATGAGTTCATATTTCACAGACTGAACAATTTTGTTTTTTGTCTTTGGTTTCTGGCCCATGGCTAGATTCAATAGGTATTTAATATACTTGTTGGAAGGAAGGAAGCAGACAAGCTACCTTTCATTCTTATTAACAAACAGAAATTTTAACCTATATAATATTTATAAGGAAGGCTCATTAACTGTCTTTTCTATCCCCTTTTAATTAATACTTGTAGATTTTCAATTTTTCCAGATATAAAAAGTACCAGTGCCTTTCAAACTCCCCAAATCTTATAAGTCACAATACATAAAGATTAAAAGGCCTTAAGACCTCAGGATACTTTCTGGTTCTAGAAACTACACCAGCACTACCCCCAACCCACAAAAAGAGGAAAAAATATTATCTCATACTTTATGGAGGCATACAAGACGTGAAACTAAAGAAATTTAGTGAAATTGGAAATTAGATAAGTCATTCATGAGCATTTCTAGAGTTATTCATTTTCTTTAAATAATGCCAATGGTTTTGTTTTCAGGAAATTTAGTTATGCGATTTCCAACCCTTTTCTGAATTATTTGCTAATAAACTGTTGCTATTGTTTTTGTATACTTAAAATCCAAAACTCAACTATTAAAAAGAAGCACTGTGTTTTCTTGTAATGAACCATAAGTCAGCTTTTTTCTGTCCATCTATAGTGAGTTTGGGCAGCAGGTGCAGAGATTTTTGGGTTGTTGTGCTAGAGTAAATATTATTGATCAGTTAATCCAGCCAAGTTTTTAATTTTCCATCCTAATAAGTTTGCTGATTATTTCTTAAGTGTTCTGAGAATTTTTAACACTATTTAATTTTCCTCCAGTTTAAGTCCCCTGTTTGCAAGAGGTAAAAATTCATACATGAAAGCTGAGGGTTAAATGTGAAGGTTCAATAATTAATGTATATAAAGTGCTTAGCGTAATGTTTGGTGTGTAGTAGATGCCCATTCAGTGTTACCTTTTTTTTCATGAGAATTTTGTCTATGACACCATATTTTATATGGATTCACTTTTGTTTACATACGGGTCTGTCCCACCATATCATAAACTCATCTGAGGCAGTGATTATGCCATATTCATCTTTGGATTCTAGCAACCAGCACTGCTTGTAACACATTTAATATGTATCTGTGGAAGGTAGCCACTAAGAGAGGATGGGAGGAAAAAAAGGCAAGAGAGAGGGAAAAAAGAGTAAATATTAGGTGAATCTGTGTGCTGTGGAACAAAATCCCTATATCATTCATTATTTTTTATTGGTTCATTTTATTGGTATATTATATACGCACATCACAATTACACTCCACATTGAGAATTTGTACCAGTATATGACACAACTTAATTCCCATTTTCCCTCCTCCCCTACCCACTCTACCTCTTCACTATGTACACAAGCATTGTTTCCTTTCTTTTTTACCATAAAATTTTTTTCTTTATTCATTATTTACCCCTAAACCCCATTACCCTTTGAATATTTACTATTTCACAATGTCAATCATGCATTCTAGAACACATTTATAACTTCAGTTTCTCATAGCAGACAAAATATACAGTATTTACACATCTGTGACCTATTTCACTTATGAGTATGTCCTGAAGATACATCCATTTGAGTATAAATGATTCAATCTCATCATTCTTTATGGCAGAGTAATACTCCATTTTATTTTTTAAAAACCACACTTTTCTATCCAGTCTAGAGTTGATGGGCATTTGGGTTGTTTCCAAGATTTAGCTGTCACAAACTGAGCTGCTATAAACATGGGTGCACATCTGTCACTGTGATATGAATCTTGTAATTCTTTTGTGTATATCCCCAGCAGGGCGATAGCAGGGTCAAATGGAACCTCTAATCC